>ML790539.1:319918-343643 GCA_009831015.1 Picea engelmannii
CCCTCATAAACCCCTTCCCCATTCACCGCCTCTTCCTTTCATTAAGACTCACCCACCTTATCCCTCCATTCAATGCCAACCACCTTATCCCCTTCTCCTTAATGGTTCCATCATTCGATATGTTAAGTTTTCATTTAATAAATTGAAATTTATTAAACTTAAATTCATTACCCAAATATTTAATGAGTTAATTAATTAATTAATATACATTAATAAATTAATAATCCAGGACAATTAATTAATTAATTAGTTAATTAAAGTTAATACACTTTAAACAATTATTTAACTATGACAATTAATTATTTAACTAGGGTTGTTACATACACCCACCCTTCAGGAAACTTCGTCCAGAAGTTAAAGTATTTTAAGATACAAGGGAAAGACACATGTTCACACATTCATATCCAATAACCAACATTATCAGTAGGTAAGCCAAGAAAACTCATACATACTAGTGTACCTATGCAAGAAATGCATGTGTAGCTAGTACATACAAGTCTCGTGCATGTACTAATAACAATAACTATCACCTCTATAGTAATTTTTGTATGCATCCAATCCATTCAACAAGACTATTCATTGTATAAAATATAATAACCCAATCAAATATTTGCGAAATCCCTTAATTACAATTATGTAGCTCAACAATGATATTTAGACAATTGTAGTTTAGTTAAGTAATTATGAATATTCATATATACACATTTTCTTTTCAGAAGGAAAAACAATAAATTCCACCATAAGGAAAATCTCCATACACTCTCAACTATTTCTACTCATCCTTCCTCCATAACTTACTTCCATATTCCATTCCTATCCTTCCTCTGCTGGACTATCTTGGAGCGTCAACTATATTGACCTAACTCCAAATAGAGCCCGTAAGCGAAAGTGTCACTATCTTGACCAAGCTTCCCTAGTAGGCAACTGAAAGTCATCATCACACGTCTAGGGGAGCGTGACCCAACACTGTCCTCCCATGACTCCAGGTTTCAGAGGATACATGGTGGGAAATGCCTCCACCCTTCCTAACAGGACTAGGGTCCACACCCTATAATGGAATATACAGTGGCACCATGTTGTTGGGAGTTTTGTCATCGTTTATTCGGTTTTGGGTAGTTTCACTGATCCGTATTTTATGAGTAGAACGAAATGACTACAGATTATTACCAGATGATTAACACAGAATAATAGAGATACAGTAAAACTGGTTTTCTATTCAATAAGGAAATAAGCTGAAACTGTAAAATGCAGCGGAAAACAAGTTTGCTGGAATGGTGGCGGCTTATCTCTGAGAAGAGATGTGATGGTTGCACTCATTCACAAGAATATGATTACAATGAGGCTCTCAAGGCCTTGTTACAATAAACAGGAGTTTCAAAAACCCTAAACATCCAAAACCTAACCCTAGGAGATGAAGCACCAAAAGTCATGTGGGCCCCGTTTGGGTAAGTCAGTACATCAACTTCCCTGGGTCGTAACTTTTGCATACAATCTCTGTTTTAGGCATATGATAGCCCATTGGAAAGATCTATCCGACGAATACAACAATTGCAAAAAATTTTAAGATGAACTTTTTCATCCGCAACATACCCCAAAAAACGTCGTTTAGGGCCTCAAAACGGCTCTGGAAGTTCAGGACCCGAAAAGCTGCTAAAAATAGTAAATTATCGAAAATTCTAGAAAGCTGTTTTGAGCCAGCTGGAAAAGGTGGGTGGCCACCAATATCCACCTGGATCAATCCTCCATCCTTAGGAAGCAATGGTCTCCATTGCATTGAGTTCCCCCATCAGATGAGGAAATTTCTACTGAATTTGGCTCGGGGTGAGCCACTTGCCTTGGTACAAGAGATGTCCTGCTTTGATGACTCGATAAAGTTGGATCCTTTGTTGTCAAGTGCCCTTGATCTGTGTGTCCACAATCTAATCATTGGATGCATGTTGTATGTAGTCGAGGTTGAGCTCTATTGGTGTCAGCTGTTCTGCTACGTCTAAGGTGTCCAATAATGGTGGGAAATAAGGCTGAAGGAGGTCCACGTTGAACACTGGGTGCAGGCCAAGGAAAGGAGGAATGTTGAGTGCAAAAGCATTATCCCCCATAGCCTTGGTGATGGTGTATGATCCATAACAGAGTGGGAAAATCTTCCGATGGGGTCCTGTAAGGCGTTCTTTCTGCAAGTGCAACCAAACTTTTTCGCCCACCTGAAACTTATGTGGACCCGATGTTGATCATGGTGCTGCTTGTACTTGTCATTGGACTTCTGTAGGATATCCTGAACCTGTTGGTGGATGTACTGGATCCTCTCAATGAACCATGTGGCTTTGTCAACCTCAGTTGGAGCAGGAGAAGAGTCGGTCGAGGTGACCACAAGGGGAAGTGAAACATCTATGGGACCCAATGGTTGGAATCCCAACCCCACTTGAAAGGGGTTGTGGCTGGTTGAGCTATGCAGGGCTCGGTTGTAGCTATGTTGGACATAGGGAAGACTCTCATCCCATGTGCGAGGGTGCTTGGAATTATACATGCGCAGGATATGCACGATCATTCGATTTATGATCTCTGTTTGGCCATCTGTATGGGGGTGGAAGGCTGTGGATTTGGTGAGATTGGTGTCCAGTAGTGACCAGAGGCTCGACCAGAATGTGCTGAGAAATCGACTATCCCGATCTGAGACAATGGTTTGTGGGATTCCAAAATGTACCCAAACTCGTTCAAAGAAGAGCTTGGCAGTGGCTTCTGCTGTGATGCTCTTCTTGCAAGCAACCATAATAACCATCTTAGAAAAGTGATCAACAACCACAAAAACACAGTTATTTCACTGCTTGGTGGACGGGAGGCCCGACATGTAGTCCATTGAGATGGATTCCCATGGCCTGTTAGGAGTAGGAAGAGGGGTGTACATGCCCTGTTTATTAGTATTTTGTTTGGCAATAGCGTAGGCAGTGAAAGACCTGATATACTTGTTGACCTCCTGTCGAAGTTTCAGCCAGTAGAAATGTTTTTGTAGCATTGCCACTATCTTTTTGACGTCGAAGTGTCCTGCCACTCAGCTGTAGTGGGCTTCCCAGATTAGCTTCGCTCATTCACTTGATGGAACACATATATGGCCCATACGACACAACAACCCATCTTGAATATGGAAATTATCGACAACTTCCTTTGCACTCAACATTTGGTAGGTGGTGGCAAAGTCTAGGTCCGTCTCATAGAGTTGGGTCCATCCAGAGGTCTCATGGCCATAGGAGTCTAGCATTGTGGTGAGTGCCATGACTGGTGGTATGCTGAGGCAATCAACGACATGGTTAGTGCTTCCTATTTTATACTTGATGTTGAGGTGGAATTGTTGCAAGTATGTGGACCAATTTTGATGGCGGTCATTCTGCAATTTTCCTTGTGTTTGCATGAACTGCAGTGGCTTATGATCAGTGTGGATGACTATCTCCCCCCCAAGAATGCAATGTCTCCACTGGCAGCAGGCTTTCACAATGGAGTACATTTATTTATCGTAATTAGGGTACTTACAGACAACATATGATAGTGTCGCACTATGATAGGCCACGGGGTGGCCATGTTACATGAGAACGACACCCACAACATAGTCTAAAGCATCAGTCTCAATCTCAAAGGGCTGCTATAGGTATGGTAGTGAAAGTACTGGGGCTGAGCACAAGCATTGCTTCAAATCATCGAACGCTTGTTGTTGGGGCCGACCCCACACAAATTTCACCTTACCACCACCCCTGGTTATTTGGTTGAGGGCCCATGCAATATGGGAGAATCCCAACAAAAACCTGTGGTAGAAATTGGTAAGGCCCAAGAAGCTCTGAAGCTCAGTGAGTGTGGTTGGGGCTGGAAAGTCATGGATGACTTGGATCTTGGCTGGATCCACATGTACACCATGTTGATCAATGATGTAGCCTAGGTAATGGACCCTATCCATGTCGAAGGAGAATTTTTCCAAGTTGGCATAGAGCTTGTGTTGCTGCAGGGTGTGTAGAACCTGTTGAATATGCTGCAAGTGTTCGAACCAAGTCTTTCTGTAAATGAGAATGTCATCCAGATACACCACTACAAAAGTATGAGTTAATGGCCACAGGATATCGTCCATCATCCTCATGAAAGTGGCTGGAGAATTTGTCAGACCAAAGGGCATGACCAACCATTCAAAAGGCCTTCCTTTGACTTGAAGGCGGTCTTCCATACATTTGTTTGTTCTATCAGGACCTGGTGGTAGCCGGACTTCAGATCAATCTTACTGAAGTATTTTCCCCCCATGAGTTAATCAAGGAGGTCGTCGATTCATGGAATTGGGTACTTGTTTCTGACTGTGATTTTATTCAGAGCCTGATAATCAATGCAAAGTCACCAGGTTCCATCTTTCTTCTGTACCAGCATGATATGGCTCTCTCAAGGTGATGAGCTGGGACATATGTGCCCCTTGTGGAGCAATTCTTGGATCTGTCGCTTGATATACTCATTCTCTAACAGAGAGCAGCGATAGACTGGCCCATTGGGAAGTGGTGCGTCAGGGGTCAGATCGATGGGGTGCTTAACCTGGCAGTGCAGAGGTACCCCGGTAAGTGAGGAGAAGATATCTGAGTATTCTTCCATGACCTTATCTACTTGCTTCTACTGTGTGGAGAGGTTGGTCGCAGAGACCCTGGATGTGGCTGTGATTTTTCTCTCATTCTGAGAGCGAATCATGAAGAAGACAAACTTCCCCGTATGAGAGATGACCTTCCTGCATTGCTTAGCAAAGATTAAGGAAATAACACTAGGTGGGACAACCTCGGGTATCCTGTACAATTTCATGTTCAAAGTAATAATAACACTATGAGGCCTAGAATCATACACAGCATGACGTTTCCATAAATAAGGTTGGATCAAAAGAACATCACAAACTTTGAGAGGAGCAACATCACACACTACCTCGTCTTTGAAGGGCTTGATTCCATATGACAGTCGACACTGTTGGCTGACGCGGAGATCGCTTCCTTGGCAGAGCCATCCAATGGTGTAGGGTTGTGGGTGTGGCATTGTTGGCAGGGCCAACTGCTTGATGACCTCTGCTGAGATGAGGTTCTTATGGATACCACTATCAACGATGAAGTGCAGTGGGGTGCCTTTTACCCACATCTATGAATGGAAGAGGCTCTCTCCTTCTTTTGGCTCATCTAGTTCACCATACTAGAGCTTGGTGGTAGCAACGGTGGCATTGGGTTCCACGTCAATGATCCATCTTCCCCTTTCTGGTTCTGACTCAGATTCAGAACCCGCATCTGATTAAGAGGCTTTCACTTCGGCCATCAACGTCTTCTTTGAGCAACCGTCAGCAGTGTTATGCCAAGGGCTCTTATGGAAGTCGCACCACTTCCCAATATCTTTCTTTTTCTTTCCAGTGTCCTTCTTTTCTTGTGGCTTGGACTGGTTGTCCTGATACTATCCATATTTTCTTTTCCTTTGTTCTATGGGTTGGGGCCGCCCTTTCCTGGATTTTGTTGTGAGGGGTTCGCTGGCCCAAATTGTCGCATCTTTTTTTTGAGCTTCTGCTCAATTTTGATGGCATATCGGTAGGCTGCGCCCAAGAATGAGATGTCCAGAAATTCCATTTCAGTCTAGATTTATCTATGCAGAGCACCGCGATACTTGATCACCAGATGTCACTCTGAATCTTTGATACCCAGCTTGGTGCGCAAGGTATGGAAGATATTTGTGAAATCTAGCACTGCTTGGTCTCTTTATTGCTGCAGTGTGGTCCATTTGGTATACAAGTCGTCATAACTTCTGACAGGGTAGTGTTGTTCCTTAATAACATCCCTAAAGGATTCCCAGGTGCCCATGACTATAAATAATGAGGGTTCCTCTGTTTCCTTTTGCTCACAAAAAGTTTCCCACCAATCTTTGACATGGGGAACGACTTTGAGGGGCGCAAAAGTAATCTTTTCTCTATTCAAAAAGTTATGGATAGAAAAATACCGTTCTAGTAGATTCAACCACTTGTCTACAACATTTGCGTCTACCTGACCTTCAAATATACAGATATCAAAGTTTATTTGTACCTTGAAAGGGGCGGTGCCTCTGCTCAAAGAAGATGCGTCCCCTGTTGGTAGTCGCCGAAGGATTTGCGCGAAATTATTCATCATCTCGTTCCTCTATTGCGTGAGGGCTTCCTCAATCAATAGTTTGAAAGGATCTCCTGTCTCATCATATTTCTTTTCTCCTTCCATGAGAGGTCGCTTGGGTGTGCGAGAGATTTTGTCCTCAAGAGAAACAAGCTCGAGACCCAACTCTTTATACTTTGACCTCATTGGGGACATGCATTAAGATGACAAGGAGCAGACCACTCTGATACCACTGATCTGGATTTTATGAGTAGAATGAAATGACTACAGATTATTACCAGATGATTAACATGAAATAACATAGATACAATAAAACTGGTTTTATATTCAATAAGGAAATAAGATGAAACTGTAAAATGCAGTGGAAAACAAGCTTGCTAGAATGATGGCAGCTTATCTCTGATAAGAGATGTGACAGATGCACTCATTCAAAAGAAGATGATTACAATGAGGCTCTCAAGGCCTCTTTACAATAAACAAGAGTTTCAAAAACCCTAAACATCCAAAATCTAACCCTAGGATATGAAGCGCCAAAAGTCATGTGGGCCCCGTTTGGGTAAGTCAGTACATCAACTTCCTAGGGTCGTAACTTTTGCATACAATCTCCGTTTTAGGCGTATGATAGCCCATTGGAAATATTTATCTAAGGACTACAATAGTTGCACAAAATTTCAAGATGAAATTTTGCAACCACAACATACCCCAAAAAGCGTCATTTAGGGCCTCAAAATAGCTCCGAAAGTTTAGGACCCGAAAAGCTGCTAAAAATAGTAAATTATCAAAAATGCTAGAAAGCTGTTTTGAGCCAGCTGGAAAAGGTGGGTGACCACCAATATCCATCTGGATCATTCACCTCCTAAAATCTTGCACTGGTCCACATATCATAGCAATGTATCTAAACCAATATAATTTCACATACAAATATTCATACCATATTGTTTCTCGGCCAGTGGTCATGACATCCACTTTCATCATTATTATCCCTTGGTTATTTCATAGCCCAACAACCTGTAGATTAGTCTGTAACACAAATTCATACATATCTATGCATTATCATCATGTAATTGCATACAACCATAATTTCAATTCGATATCCGCATACCAACAACTTTAACATCAAAGTTTTCAAGTTAGAAATAGATCTCATAATATCCCATAATTCAATTAACGACACCCATTCATAAAATTATCATTTACATAATAGATTGCATCATATCCAACAACATTCAAATAGCATTTAAACCTTCATAGGATTCACATTCACATAGTATATTGCATTGTATCCTTCATCATCAATAACACTTAAACATTCATAGAATTTACATTCACATAGTAGATCACATCATATCCATCATCATCAATAATATTTAAACATTCATAGAATTTACATTCACATAGTAGATCACATCATATCCATCATCATCAATAACATTTAAATATTCATAAAATTTACATTCTCACAATATATTGCATCATATCCATCATTACTCAAATACGTTTAAACATTCATAAAGGTTCATACGTCTCAAAAGTTCAAGTGTATCATTTAATAGTTTCACTATGAATACAAAATAAAGGTGTTTAGGACTTAGGTAATCCTAGCTCTCTAAGTCAAAAGGTGGCGTTACATACACCCAAACTTCAAGAACATATTCTAGAAGTGGTAAAAAAAGTGAGGGATAATCTCGTCGTAACGTCTTGTCATTCTCCCAAGTTGCAGATCCTGGACTAAACTTGTCCCATTGGACCTTAACTTGGTCTACCAGATGGTTCCTGAGCTGTCGGACTCTACGGTCCAATAGGCATAATGGTTCTACCGTGAGGGTTCCCGCGTCTAATACCTGCAATTCCTTCCAATTTAGTTTATGTGATTCATCAACAACATAATGACATAAAATAGATACATGAAAAACATTATGAGTTTTATGCAAGTGGGGTGGTAATACGAGACGATAGGCAATGGGTCCAATTTTTTCTTAGATTTTGAACGGTCCTATAAATCGAGGTGACAACTTTGTCCCCTTCCCGAACCAAACGGTACTCTTATTAAGCCTGATACGAATGAAAACCTGATCTCCCACTTTATAACTTCGGTCAGTCCTGTGTGCATTTGCATAACTTTTCTGTCTATCCTATGCTTCCTTTAGTCTCTGCCTAATTTGAATCACCTGTTCCTCCATCTCTTGAATCAACTCTGGCCCAACTGTTACTCGGTCTTCTAACCTATCCCAACTCAATGACGTTCTACATGGCCTTCCATACAGAGCTTCGTATTGTGGCATTCTGATGGAGCTATGAAAATTGTTATTGTAGGCGAACTCTACCAAAGGTAGGTACTTCTACCAATGGGTTTGATTATCCATGACATACATCCTAAGCATGTCTTCCATGATTTGATTTACTCTCTCAGTTTGTCCATCTATTTCAGGATGATAAGCTGTGCTTAAGTTCAACTGAGTCCCCAATGCTGACTAGAAACTTGTCCAAAACCTAGAAGTGAATCTAGAGTCCCTATCTGAAATGATATTATTAGGTATCCCGTGCAAACGAATGACCTCACTTACAAACATGCATGCCACATCAGTGACATCATAAGTGTCTCTAACTAGAATAAAATGAACACCCTTGTTTAACTTATCCACTATCAAAAGAATGGCATTGTGTCTATGAGATGTGAGTGACAACCCCACCAAAAAATCCATAGAGATGACTTCCCACTTGGACATAGGGACATCATGTGGTTGTAGGAGACCTGCCAGGTGATGGTGGTTGACTTTCACTTGTTGACACTCTAGGCACTTGGCGACAAAATGGACTACATTGTGCTTCATGCCTATCCAGAAGAAAAGCTTCCTCATATCTACATACATCTTCTTCACACCTGGATGTACACAATAAAGTGCTCTATGGGCTTCCTTCAGTATGATGCTTCAAATATCCCCACCTTCCGGGACGTACATCCTTCCTCGATATCTTAATAGTCCATCTGCTTCTAGACTATATCCTTCATACTTTGGATCTAATTGCCTCCACTCTGGAGGTTTGAAATAAACTTTAAATACCAACTGTCTCCATGGAGTTGCGTCAACACACGTTCCCTCAGATTGAATTTTAGGGGTACCAAGGAGAAGACACGTGGTCTCCTACTCAAGGCATCTATGACCACATTCTTTTTTCCCTTGATATATGAAATACCAAAATCGTACTCACTCATGAAATCACTCCAATGCCTTTGCCTGACATTCAGATCCCTTTGAGTGAAGAGATGTTTTAAACTTTGATGGTCTGTTTTGAGCTCAAAGTTTTTCCCTACTAGATAGTGCCTCCAAAGTTTCAGAGCTAGCATTACAACTGCCAACTCTAAATCATGAGTAGCGTAAATCTCTTCGTGTTTCTTCAACTTCCTTGATGCATAAGCTATCACTCCTCCATCCTGCATTAGCACGGCTCCCAACCCTTGCTTTGAGGCATCTGTGTAGACTGTGAAGTCCTTTTCCATATCTGACACTCGTAGAATTGGCGCACTAGTTAGTAACCTTTTAAGATCGATGAATGCACTATCACATTCTTATGTCCATTCAAACCTGACCCCCTTGCGCTGCAAAGTGGTGATGGGTTTTGCTATTTTAGAGAACCCTTCCACAAACCTCCAATAATAACCTGCTAGTCCCATGAAGCTTCTTACCTCATGAGCATTTTTTGGCACTGGCTACTCCATAATGGCCTTTACCTTTTCTGGGTCCACAGAGATTCCTTCGCCGAAAATGATATGACCTAAATAGTGAATTTCTTTCTAAAAGAAGAACCACTTTGACAATGTCCCATACAATTTGTTCTCTCTAAGGAAAAACAACACCACTCGCAAGTGTTCCTCATGTTCTCTTTCATTCTTGGAATAGATGAGGATATCATCTAAAAAGACTTGTACAAATAGGTCTAAGTACTTCCATAATACACCATTCATGAGGCTCATGAATATTGCTGGCGCATTGGTCAATCCGAAAGGTACTACAATGAACTTGTAATGCCCAAACCGAGTTAGAAAGGTAGTTTTAGGAATATCGCCTTCCTTAATCTTTAACTGATGATACCCTGATCACAAATCAATTTTTGAGAATACCACTGCTCCTTTCATCTGATCAAAGAGATCATCTATCCGTGGCATTGGGTACCTATTTTTCACTGTAGCATGGTTCAAGTCTCTGTAATCTATACATAGTTGTAAAGAACCATCCTTCTTCTTTACAAAAATTACTGATGCACCCCAAGGTGAGACACTAGGCCTTATTAGTCCTAAGTCATGTAGCTCTTTCAACTGCATCTGCAACTCACAAATTTTTGGCACTGTCATCCTATACGGATTCTTGGAAATTGGTTCTTCACTAGGTTTTATCTCAATAGTAAAATCAAGCTCCCTCTCAGGAGGTAGCCCTAGTAACTCGTTCAGAAAAATATCTTTAAACTCTGTCAATACTGGGTACTGATCCAAGGAGGGTCCTTTCCTTTCACTCACTTCTTCCACTACATAAAGTCGACACCCTTGCCTCATGCACTACTTAGCCTTCATAGTTGAGATAAAGCGTAGAGACACCTTTCTTCGTACACTGTGGATCTCTACTAGCCTTCCTTCGTCTTCAACAAAAAGCACCCTTTTTGCGAAACAATCTACCATAGCTCGGTGGGATTCTAACCAATCCATTCCAATGATTAGGTCATATTCCCCGAGAACAGTGATGTATACCTTCAATGTGACAACCCCCAAAAATAAAATATATATTTTTTTATTTTTGAAATGTGCTGGAAATTTATTTCCATTTTTGGAAAATTTGAATCTGGAAAAATTTTGCCATTTATGGAAATTCCGAATTTCGAATATAATAATTGTAATTAATTGTTGTGACTATTGGGAAGAGATCTGATCTGACTCAACTAACTATTTGACTATGACACTTGTATAAAAAAAATAGATATTTATATTAAATGCAAGAGGACAAATGGAACAACCATGTTAAAAATCAACTGACCATGACTCCATGAGTGGGGAACATGTTGGAACTGCCTCTGGGCTGATTATTACAAGAGGAAAATTAGATATTTGGCCACTGACAGCCCCTGAAAATCATGGATTAAGAAAATCTACGAAAATCCCTAAAGGAGGGAAAAAGACCTAGGCAAAAATGGATAAATAACATATGCGAGGAGGCAGGATGCTGCCAAGTATGCAAGGAAAGGATTGCGAGTCCTCTTGCTATTATGAGAACTACCGATAAAGTGTGAGGCAAGGGGATAACTACTGAAAAATTTGGAATATTGCTGAGGAGTCTCCAAGTTCGCCCTCATGGATTCATGGTCAGGCTAGGGGGTGAATCAGTCAAGCAGTTTTAGTTGCCCTGTTCTATGGTTGGGAGGAACGTGGTTGTTCCCTTTGTCGTCCCATGGATTTGATTTAGATATGTTGATCTACCCCTCTCTATTATGAATGGCTATGTTTCATCCAATGTCATGTATCTATTAAATCCAAACTGGAATAATTTCCATTCTCTGTTTTGAATGATTTGATATCTGATGCATTGTATTTGATTAAAACGGAACTGTAATGTTTCCCCTTTTCTGTTCGTTGTGAGGAATATATGTGAAGGAAATCCATATATATATAGTTGAAATTCACCTTCGGGAATGTTCACATCTATCTGTTGAAGTATACTAATTTGTTGCGGAAGATGAAGTCCTTTCGTAGTTATAATCTGTCTGTCATCGCGAAGTTCGTAATAAACATCCAAACTCTAGAAAATTGTTCCTCCTATGAGTAAAATGCTAGATGGTTGCACCTGTAATTTATAATTTCTATAAGTAAGTAAGGAAAGGATGAGATGAACGTCAATAGGGCAGGTCCTCTCTGTAGCTAAAAACCCCAGGAAACCAAACTCAGATCCCTCAGAACATCAATTATAATTACCAAACTCTGAGAGAATGATATTCTTAATTCATGTATTTACTTAGATGCATAGATCTAGTACTGTTTATGTTTAATGCATTGATTAAAAGAGGCTCTAAGTGAATATAATAGGAGTTACCTTTTACAAAAACTGTTACCCTATTGTACCCCTTTTATAGATTATATGCGTATAAAACTTAGAAGTTAGACTTTCAGAATTCTGATAGGAAAATGGACATTGAATCCTTCTACACCTGTTGTCTCACAAAATGGAAGTAAGAACACCAGAAAAGGATAAAAGATCATGGAATTTTGGAAAAAAAAATTAATGTGAAAATTACAGTAGAAGTAGAATACTCTCTTCCTTTGCGTTTCGACTGATTTATTGCTTTAGATTTTCAACAGAAAGATTTTGCAATCTTCTAATCCAACTTTCCCTTTTCACATTTTTGGGGTTGTTACATGTGAGGTTTGGGGCTCTTGAACTTGCAAAGTTCTGAACCCCGAAACCCCGAAGCACTAATCCAACCCTTTCCTCTTTTTCGCATTTCAGAGGTTGAACATGTTGAGACTTGGGTGCTTGTACTCGTGAAATCCCGAACTCCAAAATTTCGAAGTGTTGGTCACTTTTCGCAATTCCGGGAGTTGTTGTGTGTTGATGTTGGCTTCTGTACTCATGAAATCTCGAACTCCAAAATCCCGAAGTGATGGTCACTTTTCGCAATTTCAGGAGTTGTTGTGTGTTGATGTTGTCTTCTGTACTCGCGAAATCCCGAAGTGCTGGTCACTTTTCGCAATTTCGGGAGTTATTCTGTGTTCATGTTGGCTTCTGTACTCGTGAAATCCCGAACTCTGAAATCCCGAAGTGTTGGGAACCTTTTCACAATTTCAGAAAAGTTTGTGTGTTGATGTTTGGCTATGGAAATCGAAAAATCATGAACCCCAAAACCCTGAAGTTCTAGGTCCACAGTCTTCCCGTTTTTGGTGTGTTCGGCATTGGAAAATCGCCGAAACTCGATTGTTTGTTGTTTTTTCACAAACTATAGGAGCATAGTAGGAAACGTTGGAGAATATTCCTCCCAATTAGAGGTATGGAAGTAACAAACCTATTTACAAGTTGCTTGTATGGTTAAGTCTGTGCTGGTGTTATAGGCGTCAACAGATAAGAAAATATCGGTAAAATTTACAAGACTTTAAATAACATTGAAGTGAGGAGTATACACTTATTGTATCGTCAAGTAGGAAGTTTTAAGTTGCATAGTAAAGAAAATCAATGAAAGTAAGGTCTCTAACAAATTTCCAGACTCAAGCTTTATAACAAAAGACTTAATTGCTTGAATCTCGAAACTATGCAAGGATAATTGTACAAACAATTTTTTTTTTCTTGACAGTTTTTTAGGGTCATTACATATGGTATCAGAACAAAATTTACAACACTGGGCCTGAACAGGGCCACATTAATTGCTTAGTATATATATATATATATATATATATATATATATATATATATATATATATATATATATATATATATTCCAATTTATGAAAAAACTAATAAATCTTGTGGTTACAGACATAAAGCTTTTTTATTTTGTGTTGATTATGGCAACTCAAGAAGGTACAGAAATTAGGATGGAAGGGAATCCACAGCAAGGACCTCCTGGAGATCTGAGACAGAACAGTGATGGAAGTTCACCCACGGAGGTGTTGGAAACAATGAGGAACCTTATTGTTGAACTACAGGTTTTCAAGGCCGACAATGAAAAATTGAAGAAGGCACAACAGGAACAACAAGAGATAAATGAAGTCCTTCTGCGTAGTATAGTAACCAAGAAAATCCCAAAAGATGATAACCATGAGGAAGAGGTCAGAAAAAGGGCCTCCAAGAATTCTGATGCGAAAACAGAAAAAGGAGACAGTTCGTCTGAAGGGACACCTTCAGCTAAAGACAAAACCATATCAGACAAAAAAAGAAAACAAACAGACCACCTTGAAGGAGAATTTAAAAAGATTAAACCAACTACTTTGGATGGAGAATCCAAGAAAGGAGAAGAAGCTGAGGCATGGTTGTTGGACATCAAAAAATACTTCCAAATCTACAACTATTCCAACAACATGAAGGTCAGAATGGCCATCTACAATCTGAAGGGGAAGGCCAACATTTGGTGGCAGGACCTGAAAATTGGCCAAGGGCCTAAAGGAGAAACAGTTGGAATGGTTCGACTTTAAGAAGTATTTCAAGAAACAATACCTTTCTGAAATCTATTATGAAAGGAAGATAGAAGAATTTTACGAATTACAACTCAGACAAATGACAATGAAGGACCTTATAAATAAATTTCTGAAACTATTAAGGTTCGTACCATACATCCGGGAGGACAAGGTAAAAATCCAACGATTCTTAAGATGTTTACCATAGGCTTACCGGGACATAATTGAGTTTGACAGCCCCAAATCCTTGAGTGAGGCATTTAGAAAGGCACGAATGTGCTATGACTAGTATAACTAGTGGGTAGAGTTTCACAAGACCTGGAAGGATAAGAAGCAAGATGGAATGCACCAGTGGAAGAAGGGATACCAGCCAGCTCCTTATCGGAATGCAACAAAAAGTTTCCCTAGGAAGGATTTTCACCTCATTCATCCGAATACGCAAGGTAGCGGTAAACCGATAAACCTGGGAATGAAGAATTTTGGGGACAACTCCCACGAGCCAATAAAAGTGTTGGGAGTGTGGAGAGCCTCATCTAAGGAGGAACTGTCGACGTTTAATTGCAGCAAACAACACTGTTGTCCACAATTTTCAGGAAGCCTCGACAGTGGGAGACATGGGCAGAAGTCTGCATCGGATAAATGAAACCATAGATGGTTGACAAGCTGACCACCAGTCCTCGGTGGTATAAATCGAAGGTAAAATCCATGACACTCGAATTTATGTTTTGATTGAACTTGGAGCTACGTTAAGTTATATTACTCCCGATGTAGTAGAGTTGAATAAACTTAAGAAACAAAAGCACGAAAAATCTTGGCTTGTACAACTAGCAATAGGTACTAAAAGAAAAGTAGTTAACTTTATTTCTAATCTTGAGTTCATCCTAGATGGTCAAAAGATAAGGACTAATATGAACATCCTACCACTAGGATCTTATGATATGATTATTGGGATGGATTGGTTGGAACAACACAAAGCAGTACTAGACCGTTATACAAAGATACTTAGCTACAAAGATAATCTTGGCACTGTTAGAACAACCCAAGGCATACCAAAACCTCTGTCAGTCAGACAAGTTTCAACGATGCAATTTAAGAAATGTATTATAAAGGGATGTCAATTTTACGCCATCCAAGTGACGAATCTATTAGAAAAAGAAGATAAGCCCAAGTTAGAAGAATTTGCTGTCCTATGTGAATTCAGAGACATGTTGGTTGATGAGATACCAGAATTACCTCCTAGGAGAGAAATAAATTTCTCCATAGACTTACTACCTGTATCAGCCCCCATCTCAAAATAACCCTACTGAATGAGTCTACTAGAACTAATAGAATTAAAAATACAATTACAGGAATTTTTGGACAAAGAGTATATCAGACCAAGTGTCTCACCATGGGGAGCACCAGTCCTCTTTGTGAAAAAGAAAGATGGTACTCTAATACTATGTATCGATTATAGACAACTGAACAAAGTGACCATTAAGAACAAATACCCCTTACCCAGGTGTTGAAGGAAAATCTCCCTGCGGACAGGTAGATCTCCTCTTGAGAGCTAGACTCTTAACTCTTAAGACAAAAGATGCTTATCATGGTCACTGAATTCCTTTTAGATCTAGATAAATTAATGTGTGAGGAGGAAGGAGAAGAGAATTACCTTTTACTGGCGTTTGTCCCTGCACGATCCGAGTTGAGCTCCAATCTTTCGCTCCTCGACAAGCCCTGTAGATAAACGAAAGTACAACCACTTCCTACTCTATCGATATTAGCTTAAAACAGATCTATCTACTTAGAGACAAGTTCATGTGAGATCAAGCACAAACTAGAAAGAAACAGGCCAAGCAAATTATATTGATGAGAACAACAACTAAGAAAACTTACAACCATAGATGCGAGTGTAGCAGCTTCATCAAGTCCTCCTTGTCTAACCCTTGCTCAAGAGACCCATGATCAGAATGACAATAACTTCACTGATTATTCTCCTCCACTTCACTGTGTGTTTCCTATGAGATCATAGGTTTCATGCTTCCAATCCTTCCCCCTTTTCACCATGAGAGGGCCTGCTTATATAGGTTTAGAGAGACCCAACCACTTGAGATATATTTAGGGTAAGTTGAGGATTTTCCTCCTTTAGTTAGGGATCTTCCCTAAGATCATGGCTTGACTGAGGATTCGAATCCAACTGCCTTCAAAGATTGAAGAGATATTTCCCCCATTCTTCTCAACAAACCAACTGTTTCCCAGAATAGGTAGTGCTCCTTCAAAGGGAAATCAGAGCGTTATAACACTCCCTAGTAATGTATAGGGGGGTGCCAACACTCCTTAGAGTAGGAGTGCTCCTCCAAAATGGCATATGAGTGTTATAACTCTCCCAAATAGTCTATAGGGGGGATCCAACACTCCTGAGAGAGGTATAGGGGAGCGCTCTCCTCTAAAAACTCAATTTTTGTGGTTCTTTCAAATGGCAAGAGGTTCATAAACCCAGTTAACCATTTCTCTTCTTCCAAATCAAAAGTTTGAGGTGTTTCAAGTGTCTTTATGATGTCATTATAGGTATGACATAGGCATTATGGCAGTATGATTTTCTTGACACTTGCGACACTTGTGAACAAAATGAAACACTTGTAATGATGACACTTGCGACACTATCAAAGTGAGTAATTTCGATGTGTAACAGATTTCCCCCCAAAGTATGAAGTTAGAAGACGAGAATTGATAACTGAAATGCTTTGTAGACTTTCAAGCAAGGGTATAGATGTAGAGAACCTGACAGAAGCTACACACAAACATCCAACAAATATTATGACATGTTTCAAACCCAAGGCAGGCATACCTATGCTTGGGTGATAAAGACTTGCAAGATATGGCTGCCATAAAATACACTGTGGATCCATAATTGTATTGATAAAAGGTATAGCCACTGAGGATACAGTGTGGATCTATACTCCTATGACCTGAACTGATCATAGCCACAAAGAATACATAGTGGATCTACGAGATGACAATACATAGCCACGACCAATACAAAGTGGATCTATATAATAGTATATGTGTCATTGTTCAAGAGAAACTCCTTCGCAACCTAGGAAAAGTACATATCAGAGTGATCACTCAACCCAGGGTCTTCTTACCGATCTCGATGTAGTACGAATCTAACCATGTGAATAGATGTCATGATGTCGAACATGGCAGAAATCACTTGATTACCGGTCAATGATGTAAACTGTTAACAAGCGTGAGGGAAATCACCATTGATGTCAATGATTCCCAAGGTACCCTAGTACATTCCAACGAATGTGAATGGATGAGCTGAATTCGAACATCCGTGGAATCATTCGATTAGAGGTCAATGATGTAAACCCACTGTCGAATGTGAGGAGGCCTACCATTGAGGCATGCAGGTCCCAAAGTACTAATTGGTTTCTAAGTCTAGTTCCTGGATAATGGGTTGAAGTTGACAGGAATAGACTCGTCGAAGGAGGGCCTTGATGCATCCCCCATCAACGACATGAAACAGACACAGAGATGTAATTGGTAGATCAAATGAACATGAACTGACACGGGTATTGAGATAAGATATTTGTGATGGATGACTCTCAAGGTGGATACTTCCCTTGAACACTGAGGCACAACAACAGAAACATGACATGGACCAAAACACGATGATGTAGTGGATACTGTGACTTTCGTCGGGTGACCCAAAGGAGTAAGAAAGACTCAGAGGATTGGTTCAATGCAGAGGTTCATTGGATTAAGATGTGCACAAAGACAAAGTTCCGTGTTCAAGGGCGACCATAAGAGTTACTTGGTGATGTTCTCAAAAACTGCTTGGCTTGCTTCTTTCAATTTTTTCCCCCATCCAGATAGATGAGTACCTCTTTTTGATTTAACGAGCTCGAGGAGGGTAAAACATGCTCGATATAACTCACCTTCGGTAAGTCCCTCTTCCTTTGTTTAACGAACTGGAAGAAGTAAGGGTTTGGTCCCGTATGGGCCTGTCAATGTTTGTTTAACGAGTCCAAAGATAGAAAACTTGAAGGTTTTTCATGATTATAGAGTCTAGAAAAACACTTAAAAGAGAGCTTTCTCAGTTCCTTTTTTGTAAAGTAGTCTGATGAGACCGAAAAAGAGATAAACTATCGCTCAATAGACGTTTTCTTCAAATACTTTAAAGAGCATGAAGAGAACATGGTCGCTCGACAATCTTTTCATGTTTAGAGAGTCTGAAAAGAACTTAAAGATGACTCCAATGTTGTCCTTTTTTGTAATGTTAGTCTCGCGAGGACGAAAAAGAGGCTAATTATCACTCGAAAGATGCCCTTTCAAACCTTTTAATGACTAGGAAAGGAAGCAAGATCACTCAACAATCTTTTCATGTTTATAGAGTCTGAAAAGAGCTTAAATAAGACTCCAGGGGGTTCCTTTTTTGTGTATCCATACAGGTCCGAAAAAGAGATAAAAGTCTACCCAGATGCATTCTCATGTATTTATGAGTGCGAGAAAGAACAAAGACTAAGCTCGATATGCCCCCAGCTTTAAAAGCTAGTGGCTTAACTCCAGAATGATCATCAAAGGCTGGAGACATGCCCTCCAAGATTGAATTCATTCACCGACTTTGAGGTTGTCACCAATTTCTCTACAAGAGGAGAAAAAGGAGAAGGGTGGATGAAAAGAAGGTTCAAGAGAGGTGACTATTTCATTTTTTAACGAGCTTGACACAGAAAAAGAACTATGCTCAGGGCCTCTGTTTCATTTTTTAACGAGCTTGCCATAGGGAAGAGAAACTATGCTCATTGTTTCTTCCTGATCATGGCTTTCGAGAGGATAACGCTCTGGAAGGATACCATGTCAAGGGACAAAACTCAATCATGGCTTCCAAGAGATATTCGCTGGATGGAAGATAATCAGTTGGGAAGGAACACATGTCGAGGGTCGCGATAGGAGTAAGGAGATCAGGTTCCAATAATCCTACTAAATAAATCACCATGTCTACTACCGGATCCAAATCATCGAAAGTTGAAAGCATGGGAGACGATAGAAAATCGACATCAGGAGGGGAGATAGGCTGTATATCTACCTGAATTTCTTCACAAGGGGGAAGAAAAGAGGATCAGTGACGGTTATTATCCCAAGGTAACTTGTCAATGCGAAGCATCTCCGGAATAGATTCATCTGAAGGAAAAGTTGGGGAAATGTAGTCGATCGCAGACGACAAGGAACTCAATCGTGATTGCATCAAGGAAACATCAGGTGTCAATAGATGTTGGTCATCTGACGAGGGAGAAGTGGATTGGATAGAAACGTATGACGTTTTGGCTGGACTAAGTGGCACGGTGTCACCTAGTGCATCGAATTCCAACATACAAGGTACAATCCAAGAGTCAGATGATTCCAAAGATTGATAAGCCGCAGTCGAAATCATATCGACGGTGGCAATATGATGTGTAGTCGGTGGAAGTGGTGTAGGGAAGGTACCCATGAGGCTAGAATATTTCAATAAGCCAACACCAACACTTTCATACATGATCTTGTGGTCCCCCAAGAAAGGAATATTGTTGGTAGCGAGATCGCGAGCATCGATCGTGCAGAAATCCAACTGATCAACAGTGACAATTTTTCCCTGATGAGGAAATTGGACACATTGAAAAATTGATGAGGCAACGATAGTCATAGCATAAAACCAACTTCTTCCAAGTAACAAGTTGTAATTGAGGGGAGCATCGACCACCTCGACATCAACAGTAATAGTTTTTCCACCCAATTGGATGGGCAGGGACTGTAAAAGCCCATGGGGATGGAAACCTCACCCATCGAAGGCGCGTAACATCATTGGGGATTTGTTGAGTGCTGGTGATTTTAAACCTTTCCAACACGCCAAAGACATGACACAAGTTGAGGCTCCCTCATCCAGAATAGTTCGGTGGATTTGTTGATTATGAACAATGACATCAACTTGAAAAGGAAGTTGGTGAGAGAGTCGAGACACATAATTGTCCAGGTTAAACATGATATGATTGGATGACTTAGGATCAACAACGCCAAGAGCGACTAAGAGCGTTCTACATTGACTGGGGCAGTGTTGTAGAACTTCTAATGCAGACATAGCACACGGTGCTTGAGCCAAATATTCAACAATGTTGTAGTTCTGGGAGGCACGTGAACTAGGATTAAAGGTAGCTTTGTGGATAGTGATCTGAGGAGGGCGTAAGATAGAGTCGAATCTGGGTTTCTCAATCTGGAGAGGTCCAGATGGAGGATTAACCGATGGAAGACTCACGAAGGATGATGATGGATCTGGTAAAGTACCAGTACCGTTAGTGTCTTTTCCTTTGTCAGGGTTACCTGGTGTGTCGTATGTCTTAGAGAGAGTGGTCAAATTAATCCCATTAAACATATAAATATGTGCACTCGACGAGGCCTCATCATGAGGATCGCTAGAACTGCCCCTAGGAGAGGGGGTTTGAGCAACCATGGATTACTGTTGTGGAAAAGGCTGAGTAAGCATAGTGGGTTGTGAATTTCCTTGGAAAATTTTGGCCACTTCATTGCGAAGTGGATAGTCTCGAGTGTAGTGATCATCACCACAAATGATACATGGGAATTTTAGCTTCTATTGTGTTTGCTTTTCGGTAGCAGGTGGTTGAGCTTGATTTTTTGTTTGTTCATTGTTATTTTTTGATTTATTCTTTGTCTTCTTCTTACCTCCAGATTGTTGCGAAGGGGTAGATTGAACTGCATTCACCTCAGAGATCTGAGTTTGGGGGGAGGTAGAGGAGGGTGTAGTCAATTTGGAAAAATATTGAGTTTTGACGGAACCGATAACACCATCCGCATGAGATGAGGATGATGGCTTAGAAGGATTGGTATTAGCTCGAACAACATTCGAAAGCAAATCATACAAAGTACCAGATTGGGAATAAACCAAATCTAAATACTGATCCTGAGAAATGGCTTGTTCCTCTGTGACCGCACCACCCAAAGTGACATCGTGAGCGATCGGGGGTAACAGTGATTTAGTAAACCATTCCGCCAATAGTATGTCAGGAATGACTGCCTTGATCATCCTTCATCGTCACCTCCACTCATGAATATGGTCAGAGATATGCATGGAGTTAGTTTGACGAAGGGAGGTCAAGAGTTCAGTACCCGTCTCGTAGTGAATAGGAAGTTGAAAGTGTGTGAGGAAATACATGGCAAGGGAATTGAAATCATGAAAAGAAGCACATGGTAGTTCAATATACCATTTTGCTGCTGAACCGGTAAGTGTTCGCTGGAAAAGACACAAACGTATAGAATCATCAATAAGGGAGTTTGATGAACACCACAAATGGAAAGTCATCACATGGTTGTTCGGATCTTCGCTAGGGTTTTCGTCAAATTTCGAAATATCAGAAGGAAGTTTAGCTAGAATGACTGGCCAAACCGGTGAATGAGAAATATGATCATTAGTTAACCGAGACAAGTCTGAGAGATCTAGAGTCAGAAGGAAAGGTAGCTGTCGGTTAATTTGCGAATGATACTGGTGTGGCATAGGAACTCCAGTAGGACCATAAACTAGGTTAGGTGGATAGTTGTAACCAGTAGGTCCTCCTACATATGGTTGTTGCTGGCTCGGATAAACAAGATTCGATGATGGATGAGAAACATTGGCATAACCTGGTGGTTTCTGAACATTATAGGCCGGGTGATTTATTTTCCCGTGAGGAGGATAAACATTTTTCCCTTGAGAATGGTAAGGAGTATATCTCGGAGGTGGATACACATTGGACCCATGAGGAGGATAAGACTATGGTCCTGGAGAACTCCAGGTGGTGTTTGGGATGTCGCCTGGATAAGACTTTCCGTAAGATGTTCTGGAAGGAACATGATTGGATACTCCTCCTAGTGGGTTATTATACAAGTGCTCCCCAACATGGGGTTGAGTAAAATTTCCTCCTAAAGATACTCCCCAGGATTGTGAAGGGTTTCCATCAAACGAGGGTTTCCCCCATGCCAGCGGTGGATTTATGACCGGGGTATGATTGGAAAATAGAGGTTGCCCTCTAGGAGGAGCATGAAAAGGGGGCTGTCCCCCGAGAGGGGTAGGCCCACCATGGAAAGGTAGTCCTCTAGGAGGGAAATGTTCATTAGATGGTGGTTTCCCTCCAGCTGGTTGTGTTTGGCCAGCAGGGGTTTGCATTCTCGGGTGAGAAGATGTCCCAACAGGATCATGCAGAACATGTGGAGCTGTAGAATAAAATCTTGTAGAAACAGGGGTAGAGATTGAAGTTCTTTGGGGATGAGTAGAGGTGATGAGTCCAACATTAGGATTGACTTGTGCTGGTGTAGCAGTAGGGTTAATAACCTGATCGATTAGGTGATTCATGGATTGATCGGATGGTCTTGTTTCACTAGGAGGGTCATGAGGATGAAAAGGTCGTCGAAAGGATTCAAAATGTTCATAGAGATCGCGTCCCGATGAAGTCCTCCATATAGAATGAGAAGGTGTGGGATTGGTATCTACTGTGGTGCTAGGATGAACAAGAGTCCTATACTCGTCACCAAAGATTGGTTCTGTGGATCCCGTATATGTTTCGATAAAGATCCTCTCCGGTAATCGTGGGATCTCTTCGTCTATGACGTTCCCAAGGGAGTCTAAACAAATCAAAAGTGGTTCGAGAGGAGTTACCGACACAGATGTAGTGGGATTTTCAACCGTGACCAAAGTGCCTTCTGAGTTATCTAACGGAGGAGCAATAGCACTTCCAGCATTAGATCAATTTTCTACCTCTCTATGGTAGTTGTCTTCTAGAGGGTTAGGAGGTAAGGGTTGATAGCCTTCCGGAGGCATCCCTTGCATCCTACATGATCGAAAAAGACCTTTATTGTCTACAGGCTCAATTGTGGAGAATAACATAACACACTGAAAATCTAGGGCCAACTAACAAAAAGAAACAACATACGCTAATAAAATCTAGGAATCAACCAAGCAAACAACACTTCTCTCGATGATCGTACTAGTTGGTGATGAAATCCAACGTCATGTGATCAAGTCAAGAAGGGGCTAGGATATGGTGGAACAGTTACAATGGTGACCTGCTTAAAAGACTTTCACCTTGGTGCAAGCTTCCACATAGTAATTGTGGATTTACCCTCCAAGGAGCCCGAGTGAGTTTGACCAATGTCTATTCCAGGTACAGTGAGACTTCCCTTCACCGTCACCTTGTGTAAGTACCTAAATATTATGGCAACTAAAGACACCAATTCGTAGTGAGTCCCTGGGCAGGTATAGTCGATAGTCCGATCTAAAACGTATGGGAAGGATAACAAGTCTAAAATCAACCTGAGAGGCTCCCACACATAATCGTGGGTATACCTCCAAGTGACCCCCAATATAGGATTTGACCGCTACAAACAGTTGAACCACGGAGGGATAATCTCTGTAATTCACCCGAATGCGACCTCGTGCATAACCCCTGTGTGAGAG
>ML790539.1:360513-411514 GCA_009831015.1 Picea engelmannii
GATGTTAGGATTGGTCCTTCTAGTAGCCATAGCCATATTTTTACTTTCAACATTTCTTGCCACCCTAAATGCATTCTCCAATGATTTGGGTTCCCAAAGGTGAACCTCATGTTGAATGTTATCTCTTAAAGTTCCTATGAATATATCAATCAAGTGCTCATCTAAAATATCTGTTACCTTTATATTCAATCTTTGGAAGTTCTCAATGTGCTCTGTAACTGAACCCTTTTGCTTGAGATTTATCAATTGGCTAAATAAGGTATTTCTCCTTGTATCCTCATAGTGTGCTATCATTTCTTTCGTGAAAATTGTCCAAGTGACGAGTGATTTGTGAGAACAAAGCCATCAATACCATACAAATTGATTGGGTTCTAAATATAAAGAAGAAATTCGTACCTTTTGTGTATGTGGCACATTATGTAGATCAAAGAATTGCTCCATCTGAAGTATCCATGTGATAGGGTCCTTGCCATCAAACTTCCTCATATCRATCTTAGGAACGTGGTTGGTCTTCAACCCAAAGTTGGAGTTTCTCCATTCTTGATTCACCTTCCTTGTGTCCTCATTATGCATTTCATGGGATACATTTTCACTTTCAAGTGTCCTCTCTATTACGAGAATTTTCAATACTTCCAAGATCTCCTCTTTTAAACCATCCATCTTTGCCTCCAACTTAGCTTCCATCTCTTGTAGTTCATCTTTTGTTACTATCTTTTTTTGTAAATCATTTATGTCCCTACGCATTTCTTCATCTTCATCAAGAGTCCAAGTAGGATTGTTTGGAGGCTTATTTGGTGTAGAAGTTCCCTTTTTTGGTGGCATGTTGGCCAAGTATCACTTTAAACCTTGATTTTGAGGTGGTTCTGCTAGACAATCTTCCTTTGATTGTATCTCCAAAATTTCAGCCCTTCTGAGTATGAAACTTTCTTTTTTGTAGGTCTCTGATATTTCTTCTCTGTAATGCCACAGGTCTAATCAAAATTGGATGTGCCAAGTGGAATTTATGGTAACTTCCCCACAACTTGTTGATTTTTGGCTTTTCCAGGAGATCTCACTTGTATAGCGTGCCCCACACAAAATAATTGATATAAAATTATGAAACTCATACCAAAAATACTATAGAATTTCCACTATCCAATGCAACTAGTATCACTCAAGTTGGATACTCTAGGAATAAGTTATGATTGTTTTACCTGGAACACCTTGTTGACACTAGTCATTAGGAATAGTCAGATACCCTATCTTCCACAGGGTGTATCTACCAATGTATGATGAACCAGAATATGAAATGATTACCACAGATACCTTACTAAGTTATGTAAATATCCTCTGGAGTTCAGGGTCTGAAACGTTACAAAAAAAAAATTATAGCGAAAATTCCGCAATGACTCAGTTCATGATGATTCCAGAACCCTATCTTGCACAGGCTGTATATCTGAAATTATAAGGCCTCGGGAGCTGAAATATTAACCCAACGTACCTTGATCCATATAATAAATATTATCCAAGCCGTTCCTTCTAAAACATTGTAGAAAAAATGTTATAGCGAAAATGCCAAGGTGTCTCAAATGTAGTAGAGAAACCCCAAGACCTTGAGCTCTGATACCATATGTTAAGAACCAAATATCAATAGAGCATAGAAAAACCTTAAAATAAGTACTCAACACCTTGAAAAAGAAATAAATCCAGATAAGAAGCCTATTCAAGGGGGTAACCTCCTTATGCCCACATAAATGTACAATTACCTGATGATTCAAAATGAAAATGTCTCCTTAGTATATATGGGAGACTAGGAGGTATACTTACAACTAATGGAATAAAGCTGACATAAATAAAATAACATTACTAATGTAATATGCCCCAATTAAGGGGTAATGAGCCACTATTTAGGGCTTAACACCAACATACTCTAGGGTATGTGTCTCCATTATTTTAGCTAGAAGTGGATATTAGAGAAGGCTTACCAGAAAATATTGGAATAAGATCGGGAGGCCAAGGTGAATAAGGGAAAACGTAAAAGGAAGACATAACAAAAATATTGAAGGTGGAGGTAGAGAAGGGTTCATATAAATACAATAATCCTCCAGCCCCAAAGTATAATGGATATCATTAGGAGGAAGAAGGCATCAAATATGGAGTGCCACAAGAAGAGAAAAAAAATAAGTTAATCATCCTATAATCAAACAATTCTATGCTTTCTTAAAATGATTTTCTTTATTTGGGGGATAAGGGTTCTTGGCCTGCTCTTTCTCAAATGGGTTTTGTGCAACATAGTTGTTGGTAATTGACCAATGAAGATATGAACTAATAGGGAGTAGTTAGATAATTCCCCGACACTATCTTTTTTTTATGGTCAAAAGTTTCTAGTGCATTTGGTCAGACAAATATTCAGTCCAATTCCATTGGAAATATGCAAAAATTGTTGAATGGCAAGGGAAAAATCAAGGTATGGATATATTATGCCTAAAGATATATCAATAGGCAATAAGAAATGGTGGATATCATACCTATTGTTTTACAAGATCTCATGAATCCCAACATCAAGCTTCTCATGTAGATATTGTTTTTTAAAAACCTACATGAGGCATGGCAATATCGTCGAAAGTTCGTCGCAAGCTAATGATTAGGTTTTACTCTGAAAAGGATTTTTGTCGCTATTTCCTTGAAAGTTCATCGCAATTTTCCATGGTTTTTCATCGCACATATATCATCTGCGTCGTAAGCTCTTCGTGATTTTTTTATCTGCCAAGAGTTTTCATCCCTATTGCCGCACTTTTTGGTCGCAACTTTCCACGCTTTTTCGTCGCACGTATGGCATCTGCGTCGTAATGTGTTGGTGAGTTTTTTACTTTGGCAAGGTTTTTCTTCCCTATTGAAATGATGTTTTGTTGCTATTGCCACGCTTTTTAAGATCCAATGAGTAACCACCATTGGATCTTTGGCCAACATATATAAATGTCATAAACATCGACAATTTCAAAATCCATAGAAGGTCTCTATGCCTTCGTGGAGTAAGGATCATCCTCATAGCAATTTCATGGAAAAACTAATGCCACTAATTTATTCCTTCTCCATTGATGAATTTTCATGAGCACTGCAAACAATTATGTGCATGGAATATATTCATTTTCATCATATTATAAGTTTATATGTGTTGCATTCACATGGAAAATCCAAGACCTAAAATGTAGATGGAATCTTGATTTAAAAGTAGGACAATGAATAATTATATAGCATAACTCTTGAATGAATGGTTTATTCATCAAGAATTGGAATATAGGTTCTTGATTTTTTTTATTAGGCTTAGATGATTTATTCCTAAAAATCTAAAGAAAAAATACTCACTTATACACCACAAGCAATGGTTGTGTTAAGGAATGGTTTGGTAACAATTTGCATTCAAAAAATGAAGATCCTTATTAGCAATGACATAGGCTTTTAAGTGGTCAACAATCCTTGCTATAGTGACGAACTTTCGTGGCAATAACAACGATAATCGTGACCAATATAAAAAAATGAAAAAAATGCTTAACTTACTACATATTTTTTGACGAATGTAAGAAACGTGGAAAAGTTTCATGGAAAAATCCACCCATATGTAGTAGTGACCTTGCACCTTATATTATGTTGTCATAGGATGGATTAACAACCTTTACTTGCGTCAATAAATGTATTAATGAATGATGGATTCACAACTTTCACTTGCGTCATTAAATGTATTAATGAATGATGGATTAACAAATCTTATTTGCGCCATTAAACTTATTAATGAATGATTGTTGGACATTAGACTTCTTGCGTGAATTGAAAATTGATATGATGTACGATGAGTTATGTGAATGATTACTCGTGCGCCATGTTTAATTGTGAACTGGGATTGATGGATTACTAAATTGGGTTACCATAGATGCTGTTGATTTAGTTAATTGCTTGGATTGATTGTGTTAGTGGGTTGTAGACACCTCCTTGTTCCTCAGAACAATCACCAGCCTTGATACCTTAAATGGTTAAAATCAATTGGAACCTAGGCATGAGAGTTTCTTATGTGTCTTGGAGATCCTAACCTTGCAGGGTAGGTTGGGAGGGTAGTATATTATGTGATTCTTGTGATTATCTTTATGATCCTTATGATTCGTTATGTTATCTTATGTTATTCTGGTGTTATCTAATGATTGTCCTTATGATATGCGTTGAACATTTAAGATTTGTGCTGTTATGCGTCAATATTTAATATAGAATGCAATGATGTTGGACTTCTATTAATTAATGTATTAATACATCAATATGTGTGTCATGGTTCATGGCGATGATGTCTTGACATTGTGTCGTAAGTGATTGTTAATGCATTAATACTGTTTCGTTAATATATGTGAATGATGTGTTGATGATGTTGCTATTTATTGTGATGTTTTAATTTCCTAACGCAATAATAAAAAGGAAAAAAAGTTGTACATTTCTTTTGTTGTCGTAACGATGGGGCGTTACATATGGTATCAGAATGGGTTCAATCCCGTGACTTGGGATCTTTATGNTGTTGCTATTTATTGTGATGTTTTAATTTCCTAACGCAATAATAAAAAGGAAAAAAAGTTGTACATTTCTTTTGTTGTCGTAACGATGGGGCGTTACATATGGTATCAGAATGGGTTCAATCCCGTGACTTGGGATCTTTATGCCTTCCACTGTATGAACACTTGATTAATAATTTATCAACTAATTAATTTGAATTTCATTCGTGCAGGTAATCATGGTTAGAGGGTGTTGCAAAGGAAAATGACATGGTGCTAGGGGAGGAGGCACAATGCCTCCCATAACATCCATGCCAGAGGGGTCTAACCCCCAAGGAGAAGAACAAGTCGTCAGAAATGAAAAGATAGTTGTGGGGGATGTGGTTGGGTTGATGAGGCCCTTTCCAAGGATGTTAGAGGCCTTGATTAGCCATATGGATAGAGATGAGGCTAGGGAACCGGTACCCCCTGAGGGTCCACCGTGCACCCCAGTCGGTACTGGTAGCATTCACCGAGAAATCGAGAAGGTCAAGTTTCTTGAGTTCTTGGGTGCCACAGATGACGCAACCATTGATGCATGGTTGGAGAATATGGCGATGTGATTTTCACTTCATGAGTATACCTCCAACATGGAGGTCTGCATGGAATTCTTTTAGCTAAAGGGGAGCACTCTTCTATGGTGGAATATGCTCTTGCCACAACTGAGCACGACCGTCAAAGAAGTGTCATGGGAACTATTCGAGGAGCGCTTCTGGGAGAGGTATCTGTCTGAGGAATTCATTGAGCATCATCTCAATGAGTTCAATGCCTTACGACAAAGAGGTCATACGGTGCTCGAGTATGAGCCACATTTCATGGAGTTTCTTAGGTACGCTCCAAATCTGGACATTGAGAAGCTCAAGGTCAACAAGTTTTTGTTTTTCCTTAATGTCAGCATACGTGTGAAGGTGAGGATATTAATGCCTCAAACGTTGCATGATGTTGTCCAGAAGGCCCTTTTAGCTGAGGAAGAGATGATCAATAGGGGTCAGAGTAGGACTCATAAGAGACTGATGGGATAGGTGACATTTGGTGCGCAACTACATCAAACACAAACTAGACATCCATCAGGGTATCGAGGCACTCTAAGAGGTTCCACGTTCATGACACCACAATGATTGACACCTCAACAACAAACTCCCTATAGAGGACCACAACACCAACAACAATGTCATCCATAGAAGAAACAATTCAGGCATGTTCAATAGAATAGACCAGGGTTACAGGTTAGTGGGATATCAGTTTCTACTTCGAGGACCATGAGTACTGGGTCGAATACCGGATTTTGGACGTGTGGAGAGAGACATTACCAGCGTGACTACCTAGTTGAGAGGGCTAGAGAAACCGAATCAGTCGAACACCCTACTGAATCATGCAACGATGAATAATCACCAGGCTGAGCACCAATATACTGTGCTTGAGACATCAGGTACCATCGTCGACTAGACCTTTAGTATTTTGATAGATCCAGATGCTACTGTGATATTTATTTTCGGTGCAACTCTAAAGAGAATTAAGGTAAAGGCAGTCGAACATGACAAGTTTAGCTCCGTGGAAATGGCTTATGGATCCAAGAAGAAGGTTGGAGGAAAGATTATAGACTGTATTCTTAACATGGGATATTTTTTCACAAATTCCAACCTATACATCATGATATTAGGATCTTATGACGTCATGATTGGTATGGACTAGTTGGAATCACATGAGGTGATACTCAACTATAAGACAAAACAATTGAGTTTGGTTGATGACGAGGGACAAAGATGAATGATTGTAGGAAGAAACCATTGAGCTTCCCTAAGGTTCATCTCTTCCCTATAGCTACGGAAGAGCATGTGCAAGGGATGCAAGCTATATGTGATCCTTGCATTGAACGAAAAGGGAATGGTGGAAGGACTATAAAACCTTCCGGTAGTACGAGAATTTGCAGACGTATTCCCAGAGGAGTTACCAGGGATGCTGCCTAAGAGGTAATTAGAATTTACCATTGACCTAAAACCTGGGACTGAACCAATAGAAAGAATTCATTATCATATGTCAACCCCTGAGTTACAGGAGTTGAAAATGCAATTGAAGGAGTTGTTGGACCTAGGAATTATACGTCCAAGTGTCTCACCTTGGGGTGCACCTGTTATTTTCATACGGAAGAAGGATGGGTCATGGACACTCTACGTTGACTACCATCAATTGAACAATGAAATGATCAAGAACCAATATCCGTTTCCAAGAATAGATGATATGTTTGATCAGATGAAAGGCGCAATGGTGTTTTTGAATATCGACTTGAGATCGGGGTATCTTCACTTACAGATCAAGGAGGAAGACATTCCTAAGACCACATTTAAGACAAGGTTTGGACATTATGAGTTTACCGTTTTACCATTTGGACTGAAAAATGCCCCAGGGGTATTCATGAGCTTGATGAATGGGGTGTTCCCCGAATACTTGGACCCRTTTGTTCAAGTATTCATAGACAATATTTTGATATATTCTCAGATGATGGAAGAACATGATGAACATTTGTGCTTGGTACTACAGTGGCTACGAGAGAACAAACTATATGGGAAACTGTCGAAATTCTCTTTTTATCAATCRAAGATTCATTATTTAGGGCATGTCATCTCCGATGAAGGTATCTCTATGGATCCAACGAAGGTAGAGGCTATTATGGAATGTCCTGCACCGACGAATGTCCCAAAAGTGCAAAGCTTCATGGGTTTAGMGGGATATTATCGATGGTTCGTCGAGGGTTTTATAAGATAGAAAATATGATTACGGAGTTGCATAAGAAAAGCAAGAAGTTTGTATGGACCGAGAAATGCATGGAAGCATTTCAAAGGCTCAAGGAACTATTGATGATAGTGCCGATACTAAAATTCCCTGACATGGATGAGAGATTCTTGGTAATCACAAATGCATTCAAGGAAGGCTTAGGCGGAGTCTTGATGCAAGACGATCAAGTGATCACTTACATATCAAGGAAGTTAAGAAAGCATGAGGAGAATTATGTGACACTCAATTTCGAGTCATTGGCCATTGTGTATGCCCTGAAGTGTGGAGACACCACCTGATTGAACGTAAATTCAAACCAAAAATGGACCACTGTGGTTTGCAACACATTTTTACGCAAAGTGACTTGAATGCATGACAAAGGGGTTGGTCGAAATTGCTTAGTGAGTACGATTTCTAGATTACCTACCTAAAAAGAACAATGAACAAAGTGGTTGATGCACTAAGTCAGAGACCACACATATTTTCGGTGATACCTCTTCAGACGAATCTACGTGAAAATATTATAACTATACAACACGACGATGACTGGTATAAAGAGCTTAAGGAATTTATCAAACAAGACACCATGTTGGTACCAAAATTTGAGGGATTTACTCTGGACAACGATGGATAAATGAGATATAATAACCGTATTTATGTACTTCCCAACGATGAATTGAGAAGTTTGATCTTAAACAAAGCTCATAGATTAGTCTACATGGCTCATCCTGGAGTTACGAAGATGAGGGCAGACCTTAAACCCTTATTCTTCTAGAAAGGAATGAAGGCGAACATATTCAACTACGTGGCGAGATGTCTAGAATGTCAACAAGTGAAGGTTGAACATAGACATCCGACAAGATTACTACAACCAAACACGATACTGAAATCGAAATGGGAGGTCATTTCGATGGATTTCATTGTTGGATTGTCGCTAATGACAAGGAGGCACAACTCGATTTTTGTGGTAGTCGACACTCTGACGAAGAGTGCATATTTTATCCCTATGCGTATGACGCATCAGGCACCAAACATAGCTAGAGTTTTTATCAATGAGATAGTGAGACTGTATAAGTGCCTAAGAGGATCATATACGATCAAGGATCGGTGTTTATAGGACGATTTTGAACTAGTTTCCAAGAGGCCTTGGGAACCCAACTTAATTTTAGTACCGCTTATCACTCGGAGATAGACAGGCAGACAAAAAGAACGAACCAAATCTTGGAAGATATGTTGTGTATGCACGTGATGGACCAACAAAAGCATTGGGATGATTTCTTGCCACTAGTAGAGTTTGCATACAACAACAACTATCAAAGAACCATTAAGATGGCTCCATTTAAGTTTCTTTATGAGAGACTGTGTCAAACACCTTTGAGTTGGGATTGACTAGAGGATAGGGTCCTGGTAGGAACAGAAGCGATCCAAGAAATGGAAGAGAAAATGCAAACGGTAAGGCAAAGGATTAAAGAAGCACAATATTGGTAGAAGAGTTATGATGATGCGCATCGTGTTGACAGTAGTTATGAAGTTGGCGATCGAGTCTTCTTGCGGGTGAAACCGCAAAAGAGTTCAATCAATTTTGGAAAGTGTGATAAACTCTCTCCTAGGTTTGTGGGACCTTTGGAGGTTGTGGAAAAGAAAGGGCATGTGGCCTATTGACTAGCCTTGCCTTATTCTTTGAGGCGTATGCACAACATTTTTCATGTATCTGTTTTGAGACATTATGTTAGAGATCCTACACATGTGATTGACATGAGTTCTTTGCAGGCATTAGATGAGGGTGCACTCACGGCGGAGCCAATCCACATTCTGGACCATCGCATTCGACAAATATGGCATCTAACGGTCGATCAGATCAAGGTCCAGTGGGACAATTATAGTCCATAGTCGACTACCTGGGAGGACGCATATGATATGCGCCAACAATTTCCATTTTTGTTTGATAGATAGACATTTAGATATTGTCAGATACTTTATTTCTGCACTTGTATACTGTGAAACTTTGGGACAAAGTTTAAAACAATAGGGGGTGTGTGTAACATCTCGCTCTTCTGTGCACCTGATGTGACTTATTATTTGAGGACACTTGTTTTCAAGTGATCTATTTCATTATATGACCGTCTGCTTCACTTATGGATTCTGATGATGAGATTGTGGATTATGATGTTATGTTATGTTGTGTATGTATAAAAAGGTGCTATTGTCTAGTTACTCCTGAGTGTGTAGGACTCTCAACAGATTGAGGATGTTGATGGCATCGATGTACCTCCTTGGACTTCAGATCGAGTCAGGGAGTGGATTGTATAGGGTTTGGGTATTTCTTTTTATTCATATGTGACCTATGATCAGGTATATTATGATGTTGTTTATGGATCGTTGACATGTTTCATTGACGGATGTAGGTTGACGATTTATTACTAATAAGACTCACATTAGGAGTAAAGAGGCCATGCAGACAACCAAATATATTGATGGAGAGGTGTGGAAGCAACCTTGCCACAACCTACTAGCGCTCCCGCCATGACTCGAATTGTAGGTTAACGATTACCTAGATCGAGAGATCCACGATGTTGTGAGGGCAGACTGAGACAGTCGCTCACGAAGATTCTAAGGGGCACGCAATAAGGTAGGGTCCTTATTCCTTAGAGGCCCTTAGTCTCCCACAAGGTTTCCTGATGGAGTATTGACTCCAAGGGTTGGATATCTACCAAAATTAGTCAAAGGCGAGTGGCACCCTTAGAGCACGTAGTGTGTCTTGAAGGGCATGATGTGATTTTTAACACTTGTCAGTCAATGAACCTAGGTGCCTAGAAAACAATATTTTATTTTGATGTGGTCAGCCTTAAAATAAATAATGTATGAGTAAATCTTATTAATTATAAAATTCCCTTTAAGAAAAAAAATGCTAAGCCTAGTTGAAATTTAAAGCCTAGGTCTAAATAGGGTATGAGGACTAAAAATTAATTAATCAATTAATAAATGGGGGATGAAGAAAAAATAAATTAAGAATTTAAAGGAGAAGTAATTTATCTAAGAATTAATTATTGTTTATGTGCAAGACATTCTAATTTGGAACTTAGAAAAAAAGGGGAATTTAATGCAAAAGGAATGTGGAGCATAGAAAAGAATCTAGTCTAGAGACTTTCCTAAATAAAACTCAACTAAGATTTAAGAAAGGTGTCAACAATTAAATGAAATTGAGGGAATAAAGGGACAACAAGGAGCATTTTTAGGAACGATCTTAGGATGGGTGAGGGAAATTGGAATTTAATTTAATTAAATAAATGAATTTCTGGTGCAACTAAGGGATCAGGTGACAAGTGTACGGGGGAGAATATTTCCTAATAAAAATTTAATAAAAGGAATTTAACGTGCATTTGGAAAGTGGTCACTAAAAGAACTCTATAAAAGTAATGGAAGAGGAGAGGAAGGGATCACGAATGATATGTGTAAGGTTATGCTGTCAGACTTTTCTGGACTGATTTTTCTTGTGGGAGTTGGGATACCCAACTCAAATAGAGAGTGGTAGCTCGACCTTGCGAGGCGAGCTGGGAGCTAGCTTTTATTTGGTTTGTGTGCGTGGCCCCTCTGCAGCTCGGGGGGCTTAGGGGGAAGAAGAGTACAAATATCATTGGCTGGGAGGTACGGATGAGGTCTCAACGATTAGAAAGAAGGAGTGAGGAGGATCGCCAGCAGCCGAAGAACATCAAAAATCCAGTGACCGGTTACGATACAAATTTTAAAATTTGTAGTTGTAAATTAGTTAGAAATTTTGTACATAGATTTATGTGTTGGTGGAATTGAATGGATGTATGATATTGTTGGGAAATTTTTCTTGATGTGGTTAGCTAGGAATAAAATTGATGTATTGGTTCTCCGACTTGTTTATTTTTTCATTTCTTTGTGTTGATGAAAGGGGCATGGATCTGTGCCGTATTTCTTGCTCAACATTTTATCTTCATTTTACCCTGCATTGTGTGTGATCTTGCTCTCTACAATATAATTATGTAGATCTCTGCATTTTACCCTTAAATATCCATGCTTAAACCTTTACCTTTGTGTCTCTTAAATGATACTCTGTGACTCTTTTTTTTTTTTGCTCTGCGAATTCTTACTCTCCCTATCGTTAATATCTGCATGTAGTGCCTGGCCTAGGGACTCTCATAACTCTCCGTCCTTATCTCCTTTATTAACTGATGTAATTGATTATAGGAGTGGGAACAACTAAGGGTATGGAGAATGCACTTGTAGTACTGTTTAATTTGATGCTAACTCCCTTCGTTGATCCTCAAGTAAGAATTTGTCCTTGTGATAATCCATTTCGTGGGTTAACATTGTTGCGGGTGGAGATATTGTAAAATAGTAATTGGTATTTGTGAAAAGTATAATGATTTATATCATCTATTTCTATTCTTCTAATAACAATTTTTAAAGTAGATTACCAGTCCCTTCCTCCCACTCGGGGTATCACTCATCCACTAAACCTAGAATCAATTTCTTAACTCAACACATTCTTCCCTTCAAAAATTTGGTTCATCTCAATAGTTGGAGGAACTATCCCTTAGCGTTCCTGTAGCTTTCACCTCTAAAAATTTTAGTCATCCTCTCTTGTCTTGACAATAGAAGGGGTCCTTCCCAAATCCTTAACTCATAAAATGCGTGTAAATTCTCTGCAATTTTTGGGGACTCCCTTAACTCAGCACAATCGTCCTTATTTCCAGTGATTGGGTCTCCTGAACTTAGCATTTTCGTTTTATTAGCCAGTGAATCTGTGGTCTCCCTTAAATCAGAAAATGCATATAATCTCTCTATGATTTTTGGGGACTCCCTTAACTCAACACAGTTGTTACAAGGGAAAAAATCTCTATGGCCAAGGGTAAACCACAATAGACATGAATGACTACAGAAATCAACTCAATTCCAACATATGCTATATAGACTAATGTGCAATACAAGAACGAGGACTACCTCGATCCAATGTTTGATGATGTTCCAGCGTTGAGCACTTTGACCCAAATCTTTTTACCTGTGAGAAGTTCTCAACAAATAAGCAAAGTAAGTATATAATGATGATATAAAAAGAATTAGCACATCAGACATCATAATCCGTTAATAAACATTACAAGCACGCCCATGGATAATAATCATATATTTGCAAGATACCAATAGGACAGGAAATGAGTATTTCTATTAATAATTGATCAATAGAAGTGTCAACATTACAGACTATCGTGTCGACACGGTTCAAAACCAAGAAACCAAGTTCCTTCCAACTGGTTCCCCACCACTTCAATCCTCCACCAAAGGCAAGATTATGAGAAATAGGCAAAGAGGTCCTCTCAACAATAAAGGAAGATATTGAGGGCTTAACACTGTGTTCAGACTTGAGGGACAAAGGGATGCAGACTCAATATGAAGTAATTTCTCTAGAGTAACTTTGCTCTCAAAGTTGAATGCTTTCTCCTCTTTTTCCATAGTTCGAAATTGTGCTCTTATAGCCTCCAGAATGCAACTTAAGGGTCGAGTCGGAACGTTTCCAGTATATGGAAGGCCAAGGATCAGAGATATTTTGTCGTGACATGGAAACCTGACCTCATTTTGTATTTTCTGGCACAAATCCCGATATACACGATATGTAGTGGAGCAACAAGCGTATACACATCTTGCATAGTAGTTAGGGAGTGTATATGTGGAAAAATGTATATTTTTTAGCTCTGGATTCATCAAAAAGGGATGAAAAGTCTGCATAGGGAAATGGAAAAAGGCCCTATGTGCAAGATAGAAATGGTGAGGAAAATCTTGCTATAATATATGCCCCCTAATGTGTGAGATCATAGGAGTATCTGTGATGATTGAAATACATTATAAATAACCCAGAAGTGGAGTGGTAGAGAACCAACTGGAAGAACTCAATTGCTCATTACATTATGTATTGACTTTGCATACATGGCTGCCAAGAATAAAATGTAGATCCATGTGAAAAATATACCAAACAAGTGTTCATGGCCATGAATAGGAAAATACAAATGCAGTTATATGCCAAAATTTGTCATAGTCACGAACAAGGACCATTCTAAAAAATCAATTTGAAGATATCTGTATACCATGGAGTATAATTTGATCTCCCATGATCACTGAAGTCAAATAGGTACTGGTCCAATGAAATGGAAGCAAACAAATCAGGAAAGCTGCGGCCACATAATGATGTCTTCAATTCTTCTACACTATCCACCAATGGTGCAAGTCTACATGATGTGAATAAAAGAGTTGAGGTCGAACACGATGAGACATCGTTTGATTACTGGTCATTGAAGTATATCGTTAACAAAGACGAGACAACCTACCGATAATGAAAGTAGGTATCAAGGCACTGAGTACATCTCTACAAATGTGAATAAAGGAGTTGGTGTCGAACACTTGAGAGATCCATTGATCATGAGACCTTGATGTAATCCCATCTTTCAATGGAGAGAGATCCTGCCACTAATGAATGCAAGCCTCAAGGTACTCATAAAACTCTAGGTTTCATATCCAGAATAAATGAGTTGAAGTCGATGGAAAGAGACCTGCTGGAAGAAGAGCATTGAGGCATCTATCATCAATCATCACGAGGAAAAAAATAGGAGCTTCATGATTTGGTGGATATCGGATGAAGAACATGTTCACGAACCAACGACCCTGTGTGTCTTTCGTGTGTGCCAAATGCAAGTGGTACACAAAAAGGACCCTATGAATAGTAGCCAATGCTGAAAAACTATTGACAAAGGTGAGGAAACCACCAATAAGGGTAATGGCATCCAAGACACTGCACAAATCCCAAAGTGTGAATAGATGTCTTGCCGTCGAACACAAGGGAAACCACCCAGTCAATGACCAATGATGAAATGTCGATTGTTGGGTTCAAGGTGACCTACCAATGATGAAAGTAAGGCAAGGGTGCATGAAAAGAACAAAGTATCATGTGATTTTGAGACAAACTAAGGGTATGGTTGATATGCAAAGTCAAGATTTCTTAGGAGTGGTCGACACAGGTTGATAGAATTCCTTTGAACAAGAGCATGGGACATATGGTGGAATCCGACAACATGGACTCAAAGATGTGACAATTAGATGCAGGAGGCATCAATAACATTCTCTATAAGGATTGGAAGAGTAATCGGTTGGTAGAGAAAACTCTTTAGTGAGATCAGCTAAACCCAAAATTATGATGACAGAAGGACTCAATAACTTTGTGCTTTGTTCAAAGGCGGCATGAATGCTTCCAATTACAATATAGTATTCTCTTCTCGCCCGTCTTTTTTTGTTTTTTCATAATAAATGAATTCTATGATACAGAGGAGGGAACGAGTGTCGCAAGTAAGCAAAACTAGTTCCAACAGTGGAACATACCTATGCTCGATGCAAGGAAATGCATGCAGGAGATGGACACTCGGGGTGATGTTACCTCTAGGGTATAGGGTGTCAAATTGCGAAGGATAAAAACAAGGCTCTGCTTGGTTGAGGATGCAAATTTCTTAGGAAATGGTTTATAACGCAAAGAGAGAACCGGATAAAGGCTCAATGAAGCAAGAAATGGCATGAGATGCAATCACAACTTAACGCCAAAAAATGTCCTTTTTCTATATATTTTAGTCTACTTGGAGTGAAAAAGGGGTAAACTTGTGCCAAATAGACGTCTTTTCAAATCCAATTTACAAGTGGGAAAAAGACAAGTTCACTTGGCAATATTTTCTATTTTTGATAGAGAGTTAGAAAAGAGCTTATCTAGGACTCATGATCTTTCAAATCCAATTTTAATGAGTGTGAAAGGGACAAATCACTTGGTGATCTTTTCAGTTTTTAGACGAGTTAGAAAAGAGCTTAACTAAGACTCGTTATTGGGAGTCTAATCAACATGTAAAGGGGGAGGCCAAGGCTCTCGTCCTGGCCATCTGCTGAAAGTCAGTATCTTGCGGATAGCTGACAAGAGCTTGGGAAAACCCAAGGCTTTCCAAGTCAAGGAGGAGAAGGTGCTAATGGAGGATACAATCTCTATGATGGTTCGAATAATGTCTCTTAATGGAAAATACATAGGTGTGGGAATGGGATGTCCCATCAGGTCATCCCAATCGAAAGGAACCTCATCAGGACTTGGAGGGTTGCATTCGAGGGAAGAATAACTCTCTCTCATTCAGAAGGGGGAGGATTTGAAATGTTGATGACATGACTGAAATGTGCGTCATTCTCTTCAGGGAGAGTAGGGTTGACCAGAGATTGCATTGGTGTGGCCACTTCTTCAACTATAGGCTGAAGAGGATGCATAGTAACGGGGGAAAGAGATGCTTCACCCTTAACAAAGGGGGTGAGGTCAGGAGAAGATTGCATCGGTGGAACCACCGAGATGATCAAGGGAGAAGTGGTGTGAAGAGAAACCAAGGATGCCTCAGAATCTAAAAGGATATTGGGTGAGCCCCACACTTTTGGTATCTCAGTAGTAATCGGACGCAAATGAGTAAGGTGACTTCCTTCACAAGTCCTGAAAAAGAATTTAGGCTTACGTCTGAGGCATCTAGGCTTCTCGATGTAACTAGCAGGGGAAAGAGAGTCGTCTCTTGTATGATGAATAGAAGCGGGAGATGTGACATGGCTATGATTCGGGGAAAAAAGAACGGTGCCCTCAACATAATTGGTAGAGGTTGGGGGCAAGTTGTTCGTGTAGTTTATAGAAGAAGTCGACCCATCTTCGACATGACTGGCAGAGGTTGGCGATGGAGCACTAGTATGAATGAAAATGACTGGGCTGGCGATAGATGGCGACATTTTATTCCATGGTCCAGGGAAAGGTTGATTCTGAAAAATTGCAAGCCAAGCAGGATCTTGGTATACCTCTTGCCTTAGCCTAGAAAGGTGTTGGTTCACGCCAAAATGGTCCGAAGAGGTTTGGAGGGGCATCGTCATTGAGGTCTGTGAAGAGATCGAGGTAGGATAAGGATTATTCGAGTGAGGATATATGTTTCCCCCTTGTGAAGGGGTCCCATAAAGAGGGTAACCCGAACTGTAAAACTGATTCTCTCCATATGAAAGACCTAGTGGTAATTGAGGACCTGTCATGGAAAAAGTGTTTGAAGGAACTGACATGGCAGATGAAAGATACATGGGTGGGGGGTAATAAGTGGGATAAGCACCCATCTGAGTATTGGCTCCTGAAAGAGCGTAGCTAGTATTGGATCCATAGGGGGGAAGGTTCCAACTTCCCATGGGGACACAACTCATATCAAATGAAGAAGTAGGCATCAGAGCCATGGTGCCCTCGGGTCCAATGCTAGGATTCATATATGTGGGCCAGGGAGAGGGTTGCACGGGGGGAGGCATATCAAAAGAAAAATAGCTAGAGACCTAAGGTGTGGACTGAGCGTTGTAGTTCTGCATACTATTGTAACAAATAGAAGGGTCCGTCCCCATGAAATTAGCAGGTATTATGGGGTGGGTAGTAGTGAATGAGGGAGAAAAAGAAACTCCACTGTCCATAATGATGAAACCCAAAATAGATGCCTAAGGTTGACTAGTAGTCAAAGAGCATACCAATAATTCAAATGAACAATATGCATGCAAACGGGCTAAAGTGGTTGAGTGGCCTCCCTCACAAAAAAAGGTATGTCTTGTCCAAGAGGGACTTGAGACTCCCCACTAAAGTTTGGAGGTAACATAATCAGTTATAAGGGTCGTTGTGGGCTTAACAACCAGTTGGTTAGATCCCCCCGGAGAGGTAATCCTCCATAAAGGCTCTATGTTGTCCGACCCTTATCTGACTCATGGTACAAGCAAAATAACCCCTACAAGTAACCTATGAGATACCTAGGTCAAGCAACTAATAAACCACTGTATAACTGATGCACATGCGAGTAGTTGTAATTTCAGATCACTGTATGGGTAGGGTAGCAAAGCCCAGAACCTTGAAAGCACCACCTCTCACAGAGGTATGGGCACTAGCAAGATCCCCAAATATGAATAAATCCATAGAAATATTTCTAACACTAGGTGAGTATCTAGGGGTTATCCCTTCAACTAACTTCGTGCGACCTCGTGATTAACTCCGGTGTGAGTGGAGCCTCCTGATCTTACCGATTATATAATGGACTTCTCAACTCCCTATCTTAGACACATATGTTGATTTAATTTCCTTGGAGAAGTTTACTCACAAAATCCTATTCCAATGCGCTAAATCCTAAGCTAGTTTGTGCACCCTAAAAGTAAAATCGTGACTAATCAATTTTAGTTTAAAGCGTAAATTTTATTGGTCGTGGTTACTCAAAAAGGTATGGAAGTGAAACTCATGGTGTTATGACTCTGCTAGAAAATAAATATGGATATAATGCAAAGTCTATCTTTAACTTTTCAATGAATGATATGCTAATAAAAACAGTGCAGTCTTGAATTTCAAATCTGCAATTCAGAAGTAAAATACGATCTTTCGCTAAATGTGTTAAGCTAATGATAAAAATTCAAAGACAAGAATGCCAACCAATGAAAAATGCCTATTTTATTGTATTTTCAATATTCTAAAAAGAAAATGCATGGACTGATAAACAACTTGACATATGAATTCTATTATGTATAAAAGCAGTAAATCAAGAAGAATACCAGGCAGCCAAGCAAACAACCCAGAAGCCAAGGACAAATTAAAAATAGAAAACAAAGAGAAAGACTACGCCCAAAAATTCAACTCCAAACAGGCTTCTTGTCATCCCAGATAATCTCAACAGATACTACAGAGACCTAAGAAGGCTCAACAATCTTTAAATCCTACCCAACAGTCACTCAACAAAGAAAACAAGCAAGGGGAAGTGGTATACACGACTGTTCAAGAGAACATAGCATATATACGCTTCTTGCATTGAGACATCAAGCGTGTATACATGACTGTCAAGGCAAAAAGGGAATATATGCTTTAAAGAAAGTCCAGGCAAGGGTAAAAGACTGAAAACTCAGACTCAGAGTGAACAGGATCTGTCAAGCAGTGATACGAAAAGAAACACAAAGGAAAAAGAGCAATGTAAGAAGAAAAAGTATTTCAACCCTTAGAAGGAATATCTTCCCCAGTGGAGTCACCAATTCTGTTACAAGGTAAAAACTCTCTATGGCCAAGGGTAAACCACAACAGACAGGTATGACTGCAGAAATCAACTCAATTCCAACATATGCTATATAGACTAATGTGCAATACGAGAAAGCGGCCTACCTCGATCCAACGTTTGATGATGTTCGACCGTTGAGCACTTTGACCCAAATCTTTACACTTGTGAGAAGTTCTCAACAAACAAGCAAAGCAAGTATATAGTGATGATATAAAAGGAATTAACACATCATACAACATAATCCATTAATAAACATTACAAACACGCCCATGGATAATAATAATATATTTACAAGATACCAATAGGATGGGAAAGGCGTATTTCTATTAATAATTGATCAGCATAAGTGTCAACATTATAGACTTCCGTGTTGGCACGGTTCAAAACCAAGAAACCAAGTTCCTTCCAACTAGGTCCCCACCACTTCGATCCTCCACCAAAGGCAAGCTCATGAGAAAGAGGCAAAGAGGTCCTCTCAACAATAAAGGAAGAGATTGGGGGCTGAACACTGTGTTCAGACTTGAGGGACAAAGGGATGCAGACTCAATATGAAGTAATTTATCTAGAGTAACTTTGCTCTCAAAGTTGAATGCTTTCTCCTTTTTTTCCATAGTTCAAAATTGTGCTCTTATAGCCTCCAGAATGCAACTGAAGGGTCGAGTTAGAACATTTCCAGTATATGGAAGGACAAGGATCAAAGATCTTTTGTCGTGACATGGAAACCCGACCTCCTTTTGTATTTTCTGGCATAAATTCCAATATACATGAGTTGTAGTGGAGCAGCAAGTGTATACGCATCTTGCATAACAGTTAAGGAGCATATATGTGGAAAAATGTATATATTTTTAGCTCTGGATTCATCAAAAAGGGATGAGAAGTCTGCATAGGGAAATGGAAAAAGGTCCTTTGTGCAAGATAGAAATGGTGAGGCAAATCTTGATATAACAACAATCATCCTTATTGCCAGTGATTGGGTCTCCTGAACTTAGCATTTTTGTTTTAATAGCCAGTGAATCCGTGGTCTCCCTAAACTCATAAAATGCGTGTAAATTCTCTGCGATATTTGGGGACTCCCTTAACTCAACACAATCATGTTTATTGCCAGGTAGATCTCCCCTTGAGAGATAGACTCTTAACTCTTAAGACAGAAGGTGCTTAACATGGACACTAACTTCCTTTTAGATCTAGATAAACTAATGTGTGAGGAGGAAGGATAAAAGAAGTACCTTTTTACTGGTGTTTGTCCCTGCACAGTCCAAGTTCAGCTCCAATCTTAAACTTTTCGATAATCCTTGTAGACAAACAAAGATACAACCAACTTCCTACTCTACTGAGATTAGCTCAAAACAGATCTATCTATTAGAGACAAATTCATGTGAGATCAAACACATACTTGAAAGAAACAAGCCAAGCATATTATATTAATGAGAACAATAATGAAGAAAACTTACAACCATAGATGTGAGTGCAACAGCTTCATCAAGTTCCCCTTGTCCAAACCCTTGCTTAAATAGTCCACACACAGAATGTTGATGCTCAAAATGACATACCACTCATGAGATCATAAGTTTGGTATAATTCTCAATCTCCATCCCCCCTCCTCCATGGAAATCCCTCATTATATAAGATTTGGAGACTTAACCACCATGGAGAGAATCTCTCATCAAATCCACTAAGAAAGGGATCTCTAAGATATTTAGGGAGAAAATATCTCTTAAGGATTTTTGGGAGGAAATATCTCTCAATGATTTTAAGGAGGAAATATTTCAACCATCCACGAGATCCTCCACCTTCCCTAAAAAATAGGAAACCAAATGTGAGGTGGATCCTCACACTTAATTACTTTATTTTTCATGAATATTAATAATAATTCATGTGCACTTGATTCTCTCACTTAATCAATTTCTTTTCCATGAATATTAATAATAATTCATGTGCACTTAGTATTTTTGCCTTCATGTAATATATCCCCCCTCCACATTGACTAGGGATTGTGACATAGGTTATTCCATGGTGTCAAGTTGTATGAAATGCTTATATGACACTTTACGACACTTAGGGCGAGGTACCTAGGTGTGCAAATTTCATGTGTAACAGAATGCCCCCTAAAGTGTGAGGTCAGAAGAGAGAATGATGGCCGAAACACTTTACAAATCTTTAAAGAAAGGGTGTGGAATTGGAGAACTTGATAGAAGCTGCACTCAAACATCCAACAAATATTATGACATGTTTCAAACACAAGGCAGGCATACCTATGCTTGGGTGATAAAGACTTGCAAGATATGGCCGCCATAAAATACACTGCGGATCCATAATTATATTGACAAAATGGTATAGCCATTGAAGATACATTGTGGATCTATACTTCCATGACCTGAACTGATCGTAGCCACGAAGAATACACAGTGGATCTACGAGATGCCAAGACATAGCCACAACCAATACAAAGTGGATCTATGTGACAATATATGTGTCATTGTTCAAGAGAAACTCCGTCGCAACCTGGGAGAAGTACATATCAGAGTGATCACTCAACCTAGGGTCTTCTTACCGATCCCGATGTAGTATGAATCTAACCATGTGAATAGATGTCCTGATGTTGAACATGGAAGAAACCACTTGATTACCGGTCAATGATGTAAACTGTTAACAAGCACGAGGGAGATCACCATTGATGTCAATGATTCCCAAGGTACTCTAGTACATTCCAGCGAACGTGAATGGATGAGATGAAGTCAAACATCCATGGAATCATCCGATTAGAGGTCAATGATTTAAACCCACTATCGAACGTGAGGAGGCATACCATTGAGGCATGCAGGTCCCAAAGTACTAACTGGTTTCTAAGTCTAGTTCCTGGATAATTTGTTGAAGTTGACAGGAATAGACTCGTCGAAGGAGGGCCTTGATGTATCCCCCATCAACGACAAAAAACAGACACAGAGATGTAATTGGTAGATCAAATGAACATGGACTGACACGGGTATTGAGAAAATATATTTGTGATGGTTGACTCTCTAGGCGGATACTTCCCTTGAACACTGAGGCACAACAACAGAAACATGACACGGACCAAAAAACGATAATGCAGTGGATACTGTGACTTTCGTCGGGTGACCCAAAGGAGTAAGAAAAACTCAGAGGATTGGTTCAGTGTAGAGGTTCAACAGATTAATATGTGTGCAAAGACAAAGTTTCGTGTTCAAGGGCGACTCTAAGAGTTGCTGGTAGTGTTCTCAAAAACTGCTTGGCTTACTTCTTTCAATTTTTCCCCCATCCAGATAGACAAGTACCTCTTTTTAATTTAACGAGATCGAGGAGGGTAACACATGCTCGATATAACTCACCTTCGGTAAGTTCCTCTTCCTTTGTTTAATGAACTGGAAGAAGTAAGGGTTTGATCCCATATGGGCCTGTCAATGTTTGTTTAACGAGTCCAAAGATAGAAAACTCGAAGGTTTTTCATGATTATAGAGTCTGGAAAAAAACTTAAAGAGAACTCTCTCAGTTCCTTTTTCGTAAAGTAGTCTGATGAGACCGAAAAAGAGATAAACTATCGCTCAACAAACATTTTCTTCAAATACTTTAACGAGCGTGAAGAGAACAAGGTTGCTCGACAATCTTTTCATGTTTAGAGAGTCTGAAAAGAACTTAAAGATGACTCCAATGTTGTCCTTTTTTGTAATATTAGTCCCGCGAGGCCAAAAAAGAGATAAATTATCAGTCGAAAGACACCCTTTCAAACCTTTTAATGAGTGGGAAAGGAAGCAATATCACTCAACAATCTTTTCATGTTTAGAGAGTCTGAAAAGAGCTTAAAGATGACTCCAAGGGGTTCCTTTTTCGTGTATCCATACAGGTCCGAAAAAGAGATAAAATTTTACTTAGATGCATTCTCATGTATTTACGAGCACGAGAAAGAAAAAAGACTAAGCTCAGTATGCCCCCAGCTTGAAATCTAGTGGCTTAACTCCAGAATGATCATCAAAGGCTGGAGACATGCTCCCCAAGCTTCAATTCATTCCCCGATTTTGAGGTTGACACCAAGTTCTCTACTAGGTGAGAAAAAAGAAAAGGGTGGATGAAAAGAGGTTCAAGAGACGTGACCAATTCATTTTTTAATGAGCTTGACACAGGAAAATAACTAGTCTCAGGGCCTCTGTTTCATTTTTTAACGAGCTTGCCACAGAGAAGAGAAACTATGCTCATAACCACTGCTTGATCAGGGCTTCCAAGAGAATAACGCTCTGGAAGGATACCATGTCAAGGGACAAAACTCGGTCATGGCTTCCAGGATATATTTGTTGGATGGAAGATAATCACTCTGGAAGGAACACATGGCGAGGGCCATGACAGGGGTAAGGATATCAGGCTCCAATAGTCCTACTGAAGAAATCACCATGTCAACTACCAGATCTAAATCATCAGAAGTTAAAGTCATTGGAGACAACACCACATAATTAACATGCGGCGGGGGCAATATTGTTTGCATATAAGAACCATTTAGGGAGGTAATCCCATCAGGGCCGATGAATGAAAGTTGATTAATAGTCACAATTCTTCCATTGTGAGGGAAAGATATCCCACGAAAAAGAGTGGACACAATAGCTTTCATAGCATAGACATAATCTCACCCAAGGAGTAAAGCGAAATCCACGAGGTCTCGGACTACCATGACATCAATAAAGATAGTTTTCCCTCCCAAAGTTATGGGAAACTGAGGAAGGGTCCCTAAAGTTTGACTAGTTCTTCTGTTAAAATCTAACAAATTCTGTGTAACCGACACAAGCTGCGGACAACCCAAAGTGTACCAAACAACAGAAGACAAAATACTAACGGACGCACCTTCATCTATCAGCGTTTGAGGAACGTCCTGACCACAAACTTGTACTATAATCTGGAAAGGAATGTGAGAGGGAAGACGAGGTCTAGTTAGTGCACCCCAATAAAAAAGGATGGTCTCATTACTTGGAGGGGGTTTCATGGGATAAGGAGGAATGCCCCCCGGAATGGTAGATTCTGTATCAACGAGAAAAACATGGGCAATATTGGGTTTACTCTCTAGAGGGAGAGTAGGATCGACCGATGATTGGATCGGATTGACCACGTAGACATTCTTTAGAGGGGGAGTGGGATTGACCAATGATGGAATCAGATCAACCACTTTGGCACTCTTTAGATGAAGGGTGGGACTGACCGAGGAAGGGACTAGATAAGCCACTTTGGCACTCTTTGGATGAAGGGTGGGATTGACCGAGGAAGGGACTGGATCAGCCACTTTGGCACTCATCAAGGGAGGAGTGGGATCGACCGGTGGTGGAACCGAATTGACCACTTTGGTTTCATTCTCCAAGGGGAGAATGGGGTCGATAGGTGGAAATGGATCGACTGCTTTGGTGTCACTCTCTAACAGGAGAGTGGGATCGACTGAGGATAAAAACGGATCGACCAGTTGGGTTACACTCTTTTGATGAAGAATGGGGCTCATCGATGACGGAACTGGATCAACTACTTGGGTTCGTGGTTCAATCGAGGAGGAAACTAGTTTGACCACCTGATCAACCAGACTGATCGGTGATGGAACCGGATTGACCAGTCCATCAACTAATGATGGGTTGGGGGAAAGATTACGATAACCTTTTGGAAGTTGAAGTTTTTCCAAAAGACAAGAATCCTCATCCATGCGAGGACAAAGGTGAGAGTAATGATCACCTTTGCATAGCATGCAAGGGAACTTGACAGTTTTCTTCTTCTTACCAACCTTAACATCACTAGTTGACGGGGTATCATCGGCATGACTAGCAGAGGCCGATGATGTGGAGGACCACATTTCTAAGACCTTGATAAGACCGGGGCAATCCCACAGAAAGTGGTCATCCGTACAAAGACTGCAAGGGAATTTGGGTTTCAAATTCTTCATTTTAATCTTGTTGACCTCATAAACACTCCCAGTACTATTAATAATAACTGGTTGCTTGGATCCAACATCTGATTTTGTTGGGGCCTTGGTCTTTTTCGGGCTCTTCTTCTTCTTCTCTTTCTGTTTCTTCTTCTTCTAATTAACCTGGCTATTTGCTTTAGAGATTTCACTAGGCGAAGAAGGAGAAATAGAAGGAGACTTAATGGGCGAAGAAGGCGAAAGGTCGATGTGAGGTTGATGTGTGGGTGGTGTACTGACATTTAAAGTATTAGTTGCAGCTGAAACATTGGGAAGATTCGAGATCACCGGAGTGGGGAACAACCAAACCAGTAATCCGATGGTGAGTCCCAGAAGACTTAGTGTGGAAATGTACGAAGGACCAAATTTTCCAAATGAAGGAAAGGTATAAGGTTCCCCAGGAGAAGGGGTTCCTCCATTGGTACTCTCAGGATTCGATGCCATTAACACTGAATCGACCTAAGGTCCACTAAGTAAAACAAACAACAGACACTATGAATCTGAGAAGAAATCAATCAAACAAACCTTCCTACGATGAAACCACTAGTTGGTGATGAAATCCAAAGTCACAAGATCAAAATAGGAAGGGGCGGGGATAGAGCGGGTGGATCAGTTATGTTGGCAACCTGCTTAATGGACTTACRCCTTGGTGCAAGCTTCCACGCAGTAATTGTGGATTTACCCTCCAAGGAGCTTGAGTGAGTTTGACCAACGTCTRTTCCAGGTACAGTGAGACTTCCCTTCACTGTCACCTTGTGTAAGACCCTAAAGATTGTGGCTACTAAGGTCACCAACTCGCAGTCAGCCCCTGGGCGGGTATAGTCGACAGTCCAGTCCGAATGTAAGGAYAGGGTATCTAGCTCGAAATAAACTTGAAAGGMTCCCACACATAATTGTGGGTATACCCTCAAGTCACCCCCAATATATGATCCGACCACTACAAACAGTTGGGCCATGGAGGGATAATCTCTGTAACTCACCCGAATGCGACCTTGTTCGTAACCCCTGTGTGAGAGGGGGATCCCAGAAAGCCTATATGACAATTGGATTTCACTCTCCCTACCGCAAGATACTAAGTTTGTTTGATAGCTTTGGAAAGTTATCCTTTCAACCTATTCCAAATCCCTACACCTTAAACTAATGTAGGTTTGCTACCAGAAAATATAAAAATGTCTAATCAATTTTTAATTTAGCGCTTGATTTTTAAGGTTGTTGWTACTCAAAAGGAAAATGGCATGGACAATATGGTGTTTTGACCGACTCAAAATTTATTCAAAGATATGAAKATGCAATCTTTTCATTTCGATGAAAGCTATGTTACGAGAAGGAGAAAACATTCATCATTTCAGATGCATAATGTCCCAAAAATGCCTGAAAACATGCAATTCCRCTACTTCAAATGCAAKCTAGTTTCACTACCTAAAATCAAGAATGCATATATGTTATTTGTTTGATTATGATGTATACAAAAATTAAACACAAAACCTTCAATGCTCCATTACTTTCAATCAGGAGAAAGAGTCCTATGCAGATGCAAAAGACATGAAGAAAAAGGCTACAAACAAAGCACGCACTCAAGGTAGTGAGAACTGAAAGAAAAAAAAGAAGAAGCTTGGTATAACAAGAAATCAATCAAGGATCCTAAGACCAACAAGCATCCAAGGATTACAATAAAATGCAAAGAAGAATCCAAAAAGAGATAGGGAGAAAGAGAAAATACCCAAATTGTCCCGACAAAACAAGCAGCTAGAAAGAACAATTTTCACATTTCTGAAAATGGTTTCAAGATCCAATCAAGAAAAGAGGGAGTGATAAGCATAAAAAACCAATCCAAATAACTTCACAAACCATTCACAAAGACTGGGTAAATACTTCCACAAAACAGGTTGCAAAAAACTAGTGAGAAAAAGGCAGAAAAACCCCAAGAAGGAGACTAGTGCTCCCTCAAAAGGGTACACAAAGCATTATAACGCTCCCTGAAGCACTATATGGGAGTTCTAATGATATACCAGTGCTCTGATATGGCCTACAAGGGGCGTTGGTCCTCCCAGAAGCTCAGAAAAAGTGCCAAAAAATTGCAAAAAATTCACCCAGAATGCATAAAAATTGGTGAAAATGTAAGTGAAGATGGGAGAAGGCTAATGGATCATAAAAAAACATAAAAAGTGATCTGAAAGGTGGTAAAATGGAAGGGACAAACCAAGGAAATACAATTGGGTTCCTTCCCCAGTGGAGTCACAAATTTCTGTTGAAGGAAAATCTCCCTGCGGACAGGTAGATCTCCTTTTGAGAGCTAGACTCTTAACTCTTAAGATAGAAGGTGCTTAACATGGACACTGACTTCCTTTTAGATCTATATAAACTAATGTGTGAGGAGAAAGGATAAAAGAAGTACCCTTTTACCGGTGTTTGTCCCTGCACAGTCTGAGTTGAGCTCCAATCTTAAACTCCTCGATAAGCCCTCTAGACAAACAAAGATACAACCAGCATCCTCCTCTACTGATATTAGCTCGAAATAGATCTATCTATTAGAGACAAATTCATGTGAGATCAAACACAGACTTGAAAGAAATAGGCCAATCATATTATATTAATGAGAACAACAATGAAGAAAACTTGCAACTATTGATGTGAGTGCAGCAGCTTCATCAAGTTCCCCTTGTCCAAACCCTTTCTTAAACAGTCCACGCACAGAATGTTGATTCTCCAAATGACATACCACTCATGAGATCATAAGTTTGGTATAATTCTCAATCTCCATCCCCCCTCCTCCATGGAAATCCCTCATTATATAATATTTGGAGACTTAACCACCATGGAGAGAATCTCTCATCAGATCCACTAAGAAAGGGATCTCTAAGATATTTAGGGAGAAAATATCTCTTAAGGATTTTGGGGAGGAAATATCTCTCAAGGAGTTTAAGGAGGAAATATTTCAACCATCCATGAGATCCTCCACCTTCCCTAAAAATAGGAAACCAAATGTGAGGTGGATCCTCACACTTAATTACTTTCTTTTTCATGAATACTAATAATAATTCATGTGCACTTGATTCTCTCACTTAATCAATTTCTTTTCCATGAATATTAATAATAATTCATGTGCACTTAGTATTTTTGCCTTCATGTAATATATCCCTCCTCCACATTGACTAGGGATTGTGACATAGGTTATTCCATGGTGTCAAGTTGTATGAAAGACTTATATGACACTTTAAGACACTTAGGGCGAGGTACCTAGGTGTGAAAATTTCATGTGTAACACCTGAACTTAGCATTTTTGTTTTAATAGCTAGTGAATCCATGGTCTCCCTAAACTTAGAAAATGTGTGTAAATTCTCTGCGATATATGGGGACTCCCTTAACTCAACACAATCATGTTTATTGCCAGTGATTGGGTCTCATGAACTTAACATTTTCATTTTATTAGCCAGTGAATCCTTGGTCTCCATTAAATCAGAATTTTCATTTAAATCCTCTGCGATTTTGGGGTCTCCTTTAACTCATCACAATCATTTTTTGCTAGCGATTTGGTCTCCTTAACTCCAATTTGCGTTTAAACTGCCAACGAATTCTTGGTTGTATACAACATTAGTCTTAATTCCATGCGCCTTTACCGTTTTCACTCAACGTAAATTGCCCTTCTTGCTTGCATTGACACTTGGGGACTTTGTTATCTTGGTTAATAATTTTCAGGGCACATCTTTCCTAATTGTGTTTTCTCTCTTTGAACTTTTTTTATGTTGAAGTCTTGATAGGAGTTAATCAATTGTTCACCTTTATAATTCTAATAAATTTCATCCTTAACTTTTTCCCAGGTATCGTCAAGTTTTGGTCTCTTGTTCCCTTGGATTCTCTCCCTAAATTGACATTCAGGTTAATACCCTTCTAATCTTATTTGTATGGTTTTTTTTTACAAAAATATTTTATTTTATTTCCTTTTCCACTATAATTATTCTAAGGGTGGTTGATAGGGTTGTTTCAATGATTTTTGTTATTAATTAGTTTTCCTGGGATATCGAATGAGAAGGTGGATTTAAATTTATGTATTGATCTTCTTTTGGGTGCGCATGTCGAAATTTTAAACTCGCCTCTCCTTACATATTCCTAGAAGATAACCTTAATGTGAAAATGTTTAGCTAAGATGCTTGAGTTTAGACTTGCTTGCTCCCTTAGAATGATGTTTTGCCTTATTGATCAAGTACTTAGACTTCTTCTTCAAATGAATTTGTATGTAATAAATTATTGTTTTAGATTTTGGACTTCTTGCGCAATTGGATTTTATGTAATACATGATGATTTAGTTCTTAGACTGCTTGTGCATAATGAATTTATGATGTGGTGAATGATTGTTAGACCTTAGATATTTTGCACAATGAATTAATTGATGATACTCTTGCCCCTCAACTCAAGGTGATGAATGATTTTATCTGTGTGCTTAGATTTCCTTACGCAACAATTAAATACAATCATTTACCTTGTGCCTTCTCTTATGTTGTCATAGGATGGATTAACAACCTTTACTTGCGTCAATAAATGCATTAATGAATGATGGATTCACAAATTTTACTTGTGTCATTAAATGTATTAATGAATGATGGATTAACAAATTTTATTTGTGCCATCAAACTTATTAATGAATGATTGTTGTAGACATTAGACTTCTTGTGTGAATTGAAAATTGATATGATATATGATGAGTTATGCAAATGATTACTCATGTGCCATGTTTAATTCTAAACTGGGATTGATGGATTACTAAATTGTGTTACCATAGATGATGTTGATTTAGCTAGTTTCTTGGATTGATTGTGTTAGTGGGTTGTAGACATTTCCTTGTTCCTCAAAACAGTCATCAGCATTGAGACCTTAAATGGTTAAAATCAATTGGAACCTGGGCTTGAGCGTTTCTTATGTGTCCTAGAGGTCCTAAACTTGCAGGGTAGGTTGGGCGGGTAGTATATTATGTGATTCTTATGATTATATTTATGATCATGATGATTCATTATGTTATCTTATGTTATCCTAGTGTTATCTCATGATTGTGCTTATGAGATGCGTTGAGTGTTTAAGATTCGTGTTGTTATGTGTCGATATTTATTGTAGAATGCAATGATGTTGGACTGTTTCTTAATTAATGTATTAATACATCGATATGTGTGTCGTGGTTCATGGTGATGATGTGTCGGCATTGTGTCATAAGTTATTGCTAATGCATTAATAATGTTTCATTAATATATGTGAATGATGTGTTGATGATGTTTCTATTTATTGTGATGTTTTAATTTCCTAACACAACAATAAAAAGGAAAAAAAAATTGTAACGGCGGGGCATTACACACATGCCGAGAGGGATCAAGTCCCTTGAGGTGCAACATTTCTTCAATTTTTTCACTCTGAAAGGAGGTTTTCACCTCGAGGGATTTGATCCCTCTCAACACATGATAGATCCAGAGTTAAGATGGATCTACATTGGTTATGATATTTTCAAATCTTCTTATTATCATATCATTTTTTTAATGTTTAATTTTTAAACATTTTAATTTTTTTCATTTAATTTATTAATTTTACAAATGTAGTATATCTATTAACATAGATTATAAATACATTTCACTATTTTATTCAATATAATAAAATGGATTTCATTTTTTAAGTAAGTTTTTTTCTATTATATTATAAACATGCACAAGAAATAAATAGGTTGAAGAAGGACCAAAGCTATGCATAGTAGAGACATATAGCTAGAAGACCTGTCTACCTCCCAAAGAGAAACCACACTGACATAATATGCAGGAAGATTATAATATAAAATATGTCCAAAAAATATATCTGAGTCTTCAATATCTATCAAATGGTACTACAAGGAAAAGACCCTTTAGCGGAGGTTTTGGCGGAAGCCCCTATAAAAATAGCCCCAAAAATCATTTATAGCGAAGGACACTAGTGGAGGCGAGCGAGAAGAGTTTTTAGAGGATGTTCTTTTATGGTGCTTTTATAAATACCTAACATGACAGTGCATTTTATACTATGGACGAATCGATGCTCTGAAAAATCGTGCATTGTGGTATGTTTATTTCAAAAAAAAGTATACTACTGTGCGCTACGTAAATAATGACACACATGTGCACACTATTGATATAAAAAATGGTGCACCATGGTAGGGTTATTTAAAATATATATATACTCTTTTACACTACTTAAATACTGACACACCAATGCACAACGTTGCTCTAAAAAAGGGTGCACCGTGGTAGGGTTATTTTAAAAAAAATATACTTTGGTGTGCTACTTAAATACTGATGCACCAGTGCACACCCTTGCTCTAACAAATGGTGTCCATAGTAGGGTTATTTAAAAAAAAATTATACTCCAGTGTGCTATTTAAATACTGATGCACATGCTCACCATTTCTCTCACAAATAGTGCATCATGGTAGGGTTATTTTAAAAAATAAATAATGTGGTGCACTACGTAAATATGAACGCACCGACGCATATCGTTGCTCTAAAAAATGGCGTATTGTGGTAGGGTTATTTTTTAAAAATATACTTCGATGCGATACATAAATACTGATGCTCCAGTGCACACAATTTATATCAAACATGGTGCATCTTGGTAGGGTTATTTTTAAAAAAATATACTCTGGTGCGCTACTTAAATATGGACGCACAGGTGCGTCCAATAATCGAGTGCACTGTAACAAGGTTAAATAAAAAAAAATTACCGGTCATAAAATTCATTTTTACCCTTTTCAGTGTTGTAGAGCTCTCAAGCACCGGTGCAAATTTTTCCTCTTTGAAGCGCCATGTCGTAGGTTCTTCCCTTGTTTTCCTTTCTTCCATCTATTGCTTAGTGTGTGGCTTTAAATTTTTTCCAAATGGTGAGAAAATTGTTTTTTTTTACTATATGGCCACCATGCCTTCTCAACGAGGAAATGTCCAGATAATGTATTTATTTCTTTATAACTTAAAATTTTAGTGGATTAAAATGAAAAATTCAATTAAATTTCCACTGTTTAAAAAAAAAAACATTATGCACGGTGTGTTCAAGTCATTCGATTCACACCGCGTATGGTGCACCCTTAAAATTTATATGGTGCACTGAAACACATTTGCCTATTTGTTTTTCGGTGGTATGTTTATAAAATCTACGCACCAGTGTGTTATGTAATAATTAACGCACTGGGTTGTAATTTTACCGATGCATCACTTACAATAATATAGCTGATTTTCGCGGTGCGTCGAAATAAGGTTAATGCACCAGGGCATTATGTTAAACGACATACCACATAAATAAAATAAATTATTTTATGCAGTGCGTTGGTAAACTTATGCATYGACGCGTTAAGGGTTACCCAACGCAGCGCCATAAAAAAATTATATCCTAAATGCCAAAGTATCGTAATTATAAATTTWAAAAAAAATGTTTGTGCGGTGCGYCGTCTTTCCTGTATCACACCGGTGCATGTCAAGAAAGGCTACGCACCGTAGTAACAATTTTTTTTTTAAATGATTTTACGGTGCTTTAGGATTTTAATTTTTTATTATTTTATGTGGTGCGTCTGTTAACRTTAATGAACTAATGAGGTAAGGTTATACAACACACCACATAAAAAAATATGACAAAATTTATACGGTGTGTTATGTTACATTTGTGCACTGGAAACGATGCTCACAAGTAAGATACACACCGCAGGAAATGCTTAACTGTTTTTTGGGCGCACCGATAATTAAATTTGCTTATTTTTTGAAGAAAGTTATTTTTCCATATTTATAAATAAATTTCTCATTTACTAAAAACTTTTTATGTTTTACCTATAAGATTGATGTATTTTATATGTTAATCATGCAGAGATGTTAGCATAGAGAGCAACGACAGCAACAGGAGCAGAGGGTTGACCTGTATAATGTTGTATGAGATTGGGAGACGAGGGAGAGGGAGAGATATTTGTACCCTCGCCCTATTATTGCAACAACCCAAGTCCTATTGAGGAATGTAGGCCTCCTTAAGTATTTTGAGGAGGATACATCCCTGAAGGGGAACTCTAGGTTCTTGGTGTAGCTGATCCATCGATGGTATGTCCATTGACATGATTTTCATGTCGGTCTTGGTCAGTGGTACCATCCCAATGAGGAGGATATATACTTTATCATTGGGCTATCTAGTTCCTTCATGTCCCAGTTGGTGCTGCAACATAGATTCAACTCATGTACTCTTATATATATATTGTGGTTGATGTACTTTCGCTAGTTGATTTTAAGGTGTCTGGTGGACAACTATGGATCGCTTCTTTTGGTGTAGAGAAGGTTAGGTGCCTCTCATTGTTAGTGACAACCATTGCACACTTTACCAGTGATCGGAAGTGCATTAGTTTCACTCTTTTGTATTATGTTAATTCTTTGGTATAGAGGCCATGATGTATAAGATGGTCTGTCATTTTTTTGCGACAAATTTATATAGCTCTAGATAGATGTCATGCTATGATACATGGGAGGGTGAACTTCCCTTTTGCTTCATAGTTGTTTTGTTTATTTTTTGAGAGGTTCCCGTAGATGAGGCCTATTTTTTTCCATCATCCTTCTAGGTCGATGACTTAGGTATGGATGCACATGTAGGGCACAATGATTCCCAAGAGGGGCCAATCGAAGTTTTCGGCTAGGATTTCCACTAACGCACTGGAGCTACTATCTAGTGAGGTTGATCACATGTTCATGATGGTTCTGTGTCCTTATGAAATATTGGATTGGTGAGGAAGTCCAAACATCCTCTTCACACTAGATGAGCCACAAGATGCTAGAGGCAATATTAGTGTTTTGCTTAAATTATTCTAGTTTCATTTTATTGTCTTACTTAATTAGAATAAAATTAATTATAACATGTTCTTTAACTTATTTTATTAAATTGTTTAATTATTGTTGTGTACTATATATTTTTCATATATTGGCACATTTGTTGGGGATGTCCTCCTCCCCCACTAGATGAGGATGAGGAGACACCTGAGGCCGCGACGGGTCAGGGTCCTCGGGTGTAGATACCCAATGACATGCATCGTAGGCTGGATACTAGATTCAGGTTGGAGTTGGGAGACTGAATCTGTGCACTTTTGGTTGAGGTGGGAATCTTCCCTATGTGGATATGAGACATCAGGGAAGATCCTATGCTCTTGGAGATTTAGAGGGAGATGTTACACGATATGATTCCTCTTATGTGTCATATCGATGTAGCTACTAGGCTACTAGCATTGAGGAGGGTCATCGATGATACACACTCTTCCTTTAGTACTTGTTCATCTAGTACCCCACTGACTGATGAGGGTGTTCATGATCCTTCTCCACGTCCTCCTCCTCCTCCTTCACCTCACCTAGATGAGCAGGTGACACCTAATCCTCCACCGCGTGATCTTCCACTTCATCCTGACCATCCATCATCTTCTACTATAGACCAATATCATGAACAAGTCAAATAACTGCTATAACATATCTGGTCCAACCGATGTGATAATCATATCTCCAATAGTATATATATATATATATATATATATGTTGCATTTTTTTTGTTCATGTTGATGTTGATGTGTATATTTTTAGGTCATGTTAGATATGTTTCTTAAATGTTCTTGATAGATGTGTATGCTATAACAATGTTCATTATATGTGCATTTTTCATGTTGATCATGATGATGTACTTAATTAATTTACATGTTGATGTCGATGTGTACATTGTTAGGTCATGTTAGATATGTTTCTTAAATGTGCTTGATAGATGTGTATGTTAAATGATGTTAGATGTGTGTGATGATGATGTTAGACAATGCTTGTGTTTTGTTAGATGTGATCACAATGATAATGCCATGTTAGATTATTAGATTTGTGTGTAGCTAGATAATTAATGACGTTTATATGTGCTAGAGGTATATATAATTATACGATGTTAGTGAATTTAAATGCAAATTTAAATTTGTATTTTAGATTATGTTTTTGTTTGTTAGATGGTTATCATCGTGATGTTTATTTTTACTAAATGATGTTTCAAAATCTTCACAATCTAACAATTATATTTCAAAATCTTCACATTAATGTCATTGTAAGCTTAGTTATTAATTTTTAAACTAGTATCGCATTAATATATTGTTCTTTAAAAACATGTTAGAAATTTAATTTTTAAATTATAAACCACATTTTTATATAATATTTCTTTTAAATATACAAAATACATGAACATAAACTTAGTTTTTGAATCATCATGTTAACATATCATCAAAAAAGTTGTACTAATAAACATGCATATCAACCATATTATTACTTCTAATATCAACATAGATTATTAGGATAAATAATAAACTATGTAAATTAAAATATTACCATTCAATATCTAAACATGTTGCCAACTATAAATTTATAAACGACATATAAATTTATAGTTGGCAACATGTTTAGATATTGAATGGTAATATTTTAATTTACATAGTTTCTTATTTATCCTAATAATCTATGTTGATATTAGAAGTAATAATATGGTTGATATGCATGTTTATTAGTACAACTTTTTTGATGATATGTTAACATGATGATTCAAAAACTAGGTTTATGTTCATATATATATATATATATATATATATAGTTTAAAACATTTATTAAATAACTCATGCATGGTTTAAAATATTCATAACTCAAATGCTCAAGCAAGGAGATACAATGCAAATCTTAAAATTTCCCTAAGATATTTAAGGATCAAAGTCATATCACTAACAAAAGTGATTTATACAAGTTCTTGAGTGTGTCCAAGGGTAAGAGGATTGTTGATAAATGAATAAATGCCACCTTCACAACACATCAGCATTCTAACACCATTGTGACAACGAAACAACGTTTTGGAAAGCTATTTTTTAGGTCTCAATGCTTCAATAACATGTTGGTAAAGGGTCAAACTTCTAACAACTTGAGGCCTTTTTGAAAGAAAAAAAATCTTAGATGTGTATTTTGGAAATTACTTGTAATTTTAAATTCTTAAATACTTCAAACTTGACATATTTCTCCTACAAGGAAAAGACTTTTCTATCATTTTAGCTAAGTGTTAGCATTGCAATTAATTGTTCCAAGATGTTTGAGAGTGATTTCAACATCATAAAACTTTATATGGATAAAGTAGAATTTCATATCACATTAAAATTTCAACTGGTTTGACATTTTCCAGGATTTCACAATTGGAAATACTTAATTTTAAGTGTAAAAACCTTTTTGAATATTTCCAATTATATAAAATGCCAACTATAAAATGTTTGGATTTTTTTTTCTAAAAACATGTTGTTACGACTTTATCATGAAAGTAATTCTTAAAATTTTATATTGAATATGCAACGACATATAAATATATTCAAATAACAATATAAAATTACATTTCAATCAATTGTTCCATGCAATCATAAATAATTTGAAATACAAACACATTACGCATCAAACTGACTGTTAACCAACTAAAATTGTTCAAATATTTGTTATAACTAACTTTCCATTTTCTATGTCATAAGATGAATAAAAAACAAAATAATTAGTGAAATAAAGATAACAAAAAGATACAACAACAATATAAATGATGAAATAAAACATGTACATATCACTCTTCATTGTCATCACCATGATTATCTTCCTCGCTTGGCATGATAACATTGTTGTTCTCAAAAATATGTTTTGATCTAGGATCGTGTCTTAATACGAACCACCAATACCTATCCAACACATCTGGGTAAAAAAACACTTGGTTGTAGTGTTTTGGGAAAACATAAGGCTCCTTAGCTTCATCCCACATCTTTCTAGAGTTGATACATATCATCCCACTATCGTGATATTCCTTTACATTATTCTGATCAAAGATGTCCCACCACTTACACCTAAAAATAACACATTGGAAAGAAGAAAAGTCCACTCAAATGATCTCTTGTATCTTTCCAACGTAACCTAACTTCCCCCGTATTAGTTTTTGATCACGGTGGCTAGCACAACTAGATTGGTCGAACTCATCTTCCACTCCACATTCTTGTGTCATGTGTCCATCATCATAATCATTTGTGTGAAAATGATTTCCATATGCCAACATATATGGGAACAAATGCACCTATAAAAAAGTGAAAAAATCACAGTGTTATGTGTCTAATAACCTGGCCAATAAAATATAAAATATAGATGTTACAATTCAAAGGTGCATTATGAAGTTTAAAATGTACACAAAGGTATTATTACCAAGTTTCTTCACCCAATCCCTATGTTTAGTGCATCCTCTTCAACATGCGGGTAATGACTAGATGCATTGTATTTCTCTCTGACTTGGTTAACAACCAAACTATTTTGGCATATCATTGGTATACTTTTAAATGATCAAGATAAGGCATGATTCTACCATTCAATCGTCTAAATTATTTCTTGTCATTGTCCCATTTCCTCCTCTTTTGTTCATAGAATGCGACCCACGGTTGTGCTGCCTCCAAATTGTAAAGAATGAATTTATTGATGGCATCAATTTATGAATTCGTTAGTGTATATATTCATGAAATCAAACTGACAGATAGTACATATGAGATCAAAATATATAGTATGAATTTCATTGTGAATAGTTACTGTGTAGAAATTCGACAAACGATAAGTCGCTTACTCTTTATCAAGCACATTTTCCCATTCCTTTGGAGAAGCTCCCCTTCTCTTTTGTCTTCATCATACCTGGTGTGTTTTTGATATGATTGATGTAATCAATGGAATAATAGAAAGACGCATATGATATGTACCCCTCTGACGTAGACCCCTAGGGTTTTTCCCTTTTTCGAACAAATCCTTTCAATTTCTTCATGTACCTCTATAAGAAGAACATCCAATGACATGATACCACTCTGACTAATTCAACCTCATCTACTAGGTGAATTAGAATATGAACTTGCAAGTCTATGGAACTCGTCGGCATTTCCTTCTCAAACATACAAACCATCTCAACTATCTCTTGACACCATCGTGGAATGCTATCCATATGAATCTCCTTTGATGCGATCCAACGTACTGATGCAGGAGCATCTTTGGCAAGCGCACAGAGATAGGACCACTCAACATGTGGGGATTTCTTTCAGAACTTCAACGTTGGCAGTTGCAACCAATTTTGAAATCCTCCATAACTTAGCGCCAAAATTTACTTTTGGAGGCACGCTTGAACCAGTGCCGAAATTTACCCTTTGAGGCACGTTTTTTAAAATCATAAGTGAGGCAGGAGTTTCCACTATGGCTATGGAATGTGACTGGTCTAAGTTAACCAATAGATTAAGTCTTAGAGTAGATGAGTAGGCAGGGGAAACCCTAGAAATCCCTCTGAGTTAAATAGAGTTTTTGTATGTTCAGATAGGGTTAGCTGCAATACAAAGGGAAGTAGTTGTAGGAAAATTGCAAGTTAGCAGAAGTCTTGAAGTTTTCAAGCTATTGTAATTTTGAATTTGTTTTGTAGCCATTTTGGCACTTGTGAATATATCAAAAGGAAAATTGACCCAGATGCATGGTGTGTGAACTGTGTTTGGATTTTTCTGTTGTTTCTATTTTTATGAGAAAGTGAATGAATCTCACTATGAGTGAATGGAATTGTGAATAGTAGTTTTTCAGTTTCAATTGTTTTTCTTCATTTGAAGCTCTGTAAGGTGTGCATGGAGCCAGGGAGAAACACCAGGAAAGCAGGAGGAATTTCTCTATGAGAAATCCCTTGGATCTGAGTTATCAAAATCCCTCAGATGCAAGGAGTGCACAGGAAGTCGAGGCCTACACAAGGCAAAGCTTAGGAGGAATAACAATTCAGATAAGTATTATCGAGATCCAAGGAACCCATTTTCTAGGAGAAGGTGAAGATCGAGTCTTCGGGACTTAGAAAATATTTTAAGCCCGAGAGAGTAAAAATATCATGAGGGATAACAACCGTTGATCCCACGCAAATCTAGACCATTGGTCCATCTCGCGATTTTGGTTATCATAGGTTGGGAGGACAGAAGTCCTTGACTCCCAAAACCTCGAATCGTGAAATAGCGATTCGAGAGGAGAGGATCTGGACCGTAGATCTTAAGGGGAGTTGTGAGCCATTTATCAAATGCCTCAAGCTTTTGGCATATCGACAACCAGGAGCACAAAGGACTAGCAAATGGGAATCTCGACTAGAAAAACCTCGACAATATCAGAGCCGTAGGATCTTTGGAGGTTTAGAATCGTTGATCTGCAGCGAGGGAGTGCTCCATCATTTCAACGACCGGAAGGAGGAGTGGACAGCTCCTTGAAACATGAAGTCGTGAACATCAAAATGCCAAAAAGATCATAGCCATCATTTAGGGGTTGATCTAAGCTGTAGATCTCGCGCCACCGTGCTTTCAGCGTTCGAGACTTGGAGGAGCTGGGTGCGCCTTGTGGTGAAGGTGGTGGTCACAAGTGAGTGGTCACATAGACGGAAGAAAGGGGGGGAGCCAACCTCCGATTATCCCATCGGGTTTCGGGACTCAAAGGGGTTTGCACCGGGGGGACCATTGCATCGGAAACCCTGAAACACCGAAACACGACATGCCTTTGGAGCGCATCTTTTGGGATAAGATTGTGGTCGTGGCTGTAGTCACGTGGAGTTTGGGGCTTATGCCTAGTGTTGGTTTGCATGGGAAAAACACAAACAAGGTTCTGTGGACTTGGTGTTAGAGGTTCCATCTCTGAACTAGGAGAGCCATTCCAGCTCCAAAATTGGAGATCCTGACCGAGAGGTCATGCAACCCTTAAGAGGGATAGGGGGTCTGCATCAGGTAGTATCGAAGCTGATTATTCTTCGTTTGTAGAATTCAGGTGAAAGGGAAAAGGAGGAGACAGAGAACTTGAAGTTGTACTCTATGTGTGACAAGTAGTCACCACAATGTCACCAAGAAGACGAGGAGAGGAACCTTTAGCCAATCGTGCTATAGAGAGGGAGATGCGAGAGCTTCACGCTGTATTGGAAATGATGGGAGAAACACAGAGAAGAGAACCCAACGCTGGAGACATCAGTGATGCAGAAAGTGAAGACATCAAGGTTGAAGAAGTTGCAGGAGAGGAGGCTACAGAAGAACATTTGTTGAGAGCAGTTGCCAGATTGGGAGGCAAAGCTAAGATAAAGGTTCCCATGTATGAGGGAAATATATATGTTGAAGAACTATTGGATTGGATAAGATCCATGGACAAACACTTCGACTATGAATATGTCAATGAGGAAAAGAAGGTGAAGAAGGCAGTCACTAGGCTAAAAGGGCATGCAACACTGTGGTGGGATGAACTGCAGGCTGAGAGGAGAAGTAAAGGAAATAAGAGGATAAAGATTTGGGACATAATGGTAGCCAAGCTAAAGGATAAGTTCATACCCAAGGAATATCAGATCAACCTGTTCAGGAAACTACAAAAGCTGAGACAAAAAGGGATGACAGGTAAGGAGTACACCGAGGAGGTCTACCGGCTGAACTTTAGAACTGGACAGAGGGAGAGAGATGAAGAAAAAGTCACCAGATATATTAATGGATTGAGATATGAAATCCAAGATGAGATTAGCATGATATCAGTTAGGACTATGGAGGATGCTTATCAGTTTGCGCTGAAAGCAGAGGAGAAACTGGCCAGAAAGAAAAATCAGCGAGGAAGAGGTAAGAGTCTAGATCCAACCAAAAACAAGGGAGTTACCCATGATAGAGTGCAGAAGTCTAAGGATGAGGCTGAGAAACCACACAATCACTCAGAACAAGGAGGAAGTTCCCAAGGAAGACATGATGGTGGAAGGAACTCTTTTAGAGAAAGAGGAAGAGGAGGAGTAAGATGTTATGCCTGTGGAAAGACAGGGCACATGTCTTGGGAATGTCCCGAGAAGAATAAGGAAGGAGGAGAAGCTCATATTTCAGAAGCACAGCGAAGAGATGTTGAAGCAGAAGGAGGAGAGGTTGGAGCATCCCTGATGTTGAGAAAAATTCTCTTAAAACCAGAGGCTGAAATTGAAAATCTAGTGCAGAGAAACAGTCTCTTCAGGACATCTTGCAAGACTAAGGACAAAGTATGCAAGGTGATCATTGACAGTGGGAGCATTAACAACATAGTATCCACATATATGGTGGAGAAATTGGAGTTGAATACAACTGCACATCCAAAGCCATACAAGGTCTCATGGTTGCAAAAAGGACACCAGGTAATGATTACTAAACAATGTCTGGTTGAGATTAAAATAGGAGGTTATAAAGATGAAATCCTATGTGATGTAATTCCCATGGACATATGCCATATTCTATTGGGAAGACCATGGAAGTTTGATAGAAACGTCATTCATGATGGGAGGAAAAATACATATACATTGGAGAAGAATGGTAGAACACATATGTTGCTTCCAATAGAGGAGAAAAGAGTGAAAGAAGAAGCCAATACAAGCATACTTCTCATGGGTGGGAAGGAACTACTGAAGAAAGTCAAGGAAGAAAAGGAGATGCAGTTTGTTGTGGTAAGGAAACCCAAAGTTATCCTTACAAGTACATCAATGGATGATTTTCCTGAAGAAGTTAAGGAATTATTGGATAATTTCGTTGATATAGTGGTGGATGAGCTTCCAAACTCATTGCCACCCATTAGGAGTATCATTCATCATATCGACTTGATACCAGGATCAAGTCTACCAAACAAAGCAACGTACAGATTGACACCTCGAGAGAATGAGGAGGTGAATAACCAAGTCCAAGAGTTGCTAGATAAGGGTTTAGTCAGAGAGAGTTTGAGCCCATGCGTAGTACAAACTGTGTTGAGCCCAAAGAAAGATGGAGGATGGAGAATGTGCACAGACTTGAGAGCCATCAAAAAGATCACCATTAGGTACATATTTCCTTTACCAAGAATGGATGATTTAATGGATTGCTTAAGTGGAGCAATTTTTTTTTCTAAGATAGATCTGAAAAGTGGATATCACCAGATCAGGATGAGATAAGGTGATGAATGGAAAACAACATTTAAGACAAACGAAGGTCTATATGAGTGGTTGGTTATGCCATTTGTCTTAACAAATGCCCCGAGCACTTTTATGAGGATGATGAATGAAATTCTGAAAGATTTCATTGGCAAATTCATGGTTGTATATATGGATGATATGCTGATCTTTAGCAGGACTAAAGAGGAGCATTTGAGGCACCTAACATTAGTGATGAGGAGGCTACAACAGGAGAAGTTGCTGATAAATATGAAGAAGTCCTCTTTCATGAAAACATAACTCATTTATTTGGGTTTTGTGATCTCTTTGAATGAACTAAAGATGGATCCAGAGAAGGTGAAAGCAATCAGAGAATGGTCGTCACCAAGGAGCATGTTTGAGGTAAGGATCTTCCATGGATTGGTGAGTTTCTATAGGAAGTTCATTAGAGACTTCAGTGGGATTTGTGCACCAATGATGGATATAGTGAATAAGAAACACAAGTATTTTAAATTGATAGAGGAAGCCGAGAGGAGATTCAATATATTGAAGGAGAAGATAACAAAACGACCGATTCTGATCTTGCCGAATTTTAAAAAGACATTTCAGGTAAGATGTGATGCAAGTGGAGCTGCAATAGGAGTAATTTTGAGTCAGGATAACATACTTATTGCTTATTTCAGTGAAAAGTTGAATGAGACTAAGAGGAAATAATCCACACATGACAAGGAGTTTTATGCCATAATTCAATCCTTGAAGAAATGGAGGCATTATCTTGTCCCACAAGAATTTGTCTTGTATAGTGATAACCAAGATTTACAATTCATAGCCAGACAAGAAAAATTGAATCAGAGGCATGCAAAATGGGTTGAATTTATGCAAAATTTTACTTTTGTCATAAAACATATTTCTGAGAATGCTAACAAGGTTGCTGACACATTGAGTAGGAGATGTTTGATCATGTAGGAATTCCAGGTGAAGACCTTGGGGTTTGAACACCGTAAGGAAATGTATTGTGATGATACAAACTTCAAGGAGACATATGAAGCATGTACAAACCTTGTGTTGAGAGATAGAAGTCAGTGGACAAAATACATGGTTCATGAAGGATTGTTTTTCATAGGAAATTAGTTGTGCATACCAAGATGCTCAATGAGGGACAATCTTCTGAAGGAGAAGCATAGTGGAGGATTGGTTGGACATTTCGGCCATGATAAAACATTTGCACATTTGAGAAGTTCATACTATTGGCCAGGTATGAGAATAGAGGTGATAAAATTTGTGAACAAATGTAGAATCTGCCAACACGCAAAGGGGAAAAGACAGAACACTAGATTGTATCAACCATTTCCAATACCAGAGAGGCCTTGGGATGCAATAAGCATGGATTTTGTATTGGGATTGCCAAGAACACAAAGGGGATTCAATTCCATATTTGTGGTAGTGGACAAGTTTTCAAAGATGACACATTCCATCCCATGCCAGAAGACCAGTGATGCAACACATGTTGCAAATTTGTTTTTCAAAGAAGTAGTGAGACATCACGGCCTACCCAGGAGCACTGCCTTGGATAGACACAAAATTTGTTGGTCACTTTTGGAGGACGTTGTGGAAGAAGATGGGGACAAAATTTTCCTTCAGCTCAGCTTATCACCCTCAAATTGACAGACAGACTAATGTGGTAAACAAAAGTTTGGGGAAGTTATTAAGGAGTTTAGTCACTAAGCATCATAATCAATGGGATCAGATTCTGCCACAAGTAGAATTTTCCTACAATGAATCACCAAACAAGAGTACTGGAAGGATCCCATTCCAAATACTATATGGAGTGCAACCCAGAGGAGTGTTTGGGTTGAGAGACTTGGAATAGGGTGAGATCAGAAGCATCGGAGTAGAAGATTTTGCTGCTGAAATGAAGAAAATCCATAGCCAGATCAGAGAATAGTTGCAGAGTTCTAACCAGAAATACAAGATCAGAGCTGACCAACATTGCAGGGAAATTCAATTTGAAGTAGGAGATAAGGTTTGGCACATATGAGGAAGGAAAGGTTCCCTAGGGGAACATATAACAAGTTGAAGATGAAGAAGATGGGACCCTGTAAGATCTTGAGGAAGTTTGATGCAAACGCCTATGAGATTGAGCTACTAGTTGGTGTGGGCATATCACCCATATTCAATGTTTCAGACTTGTATCCTTACAGGAAAGATGACACAGAGGGATCAAAAGATCAAGAAAAGATTCAGTGGGAGAAACAGATGCTTGTGACAGAAAAACCACAGATGGAGAAAAATGTAGATCAGAGGATTAGCAAGAAGACCAGAAGGAAATCCTATTTTGAATAGTTGGTCAAATGGAAGGGACACCCAATCAAAGATGCCAGTTGGGAAAATGAAGATGCCATCCAGAAGGTGGTAAAATCAGTGCAGGATCTCATGGACATGAGTCCATGAATTTTTGTCAAGGGGAGTATGATGCAGGAGCATCGTTGGCAAGCATGCAGAGATAGGACCACTCAACACATGGAGAGTTATTTCAAAACTTCAACGTCCATAGTTGCAGTCGATTTTGAAATCCGCCATAACTTAGTGCCGGAATTTATTTTTGGAGGCATGCTTGAGCCAATGCTGAAATTTACCCTTTGAGGCACGTTTTTGAAAATCACAAGTGGAGCAGGAGTTTCCACTACGGCTCTGGAATGCAACTGGTCTAAGTTAACCAATAGATTAAGTCTTAGAGTAGATGAGTAGGCAGGGGAAACCCTAGAAATCCCTCTGAGTTAAATAGAGTTTTTGTATGTTTAGATAGGGTTAGCTGCAATACAAAGGGAAGTAGTTGTAGTAAAACTACAAGTTAGCAGAAGTCTTGAAGTTTTCAAGCTATTGTAATTTTGAATGTGTTTTGTATCCATTTTGGCATTTGTGAATATATCAAAAGGAAAATTGACCCAGATGCATGGTGTGTGAATTGTGTTTGCATTTTTCTCTTGTTTCTATTTTTATGAGCAAGTGAATGAATCTTACTATGAGTGAATGGAACTGTGAATAGTGGTTTTTCAGTTTCAATTATTTCTCTTCATTTGAAGTTCTACAGGGTGTGCATGGAGCCAGGGAGAAACGCCAGGAAAGTAGGAGGAATTTCTCTGTGAGAAATCCCTTGGATCTGAGTTATCGAAATCCCTTAGACACAAGGAGTGTGTGGGAAGTTGAGGCCTACACAAGGAAAAACCCAGGAGGAATAACACTTCGGATAAGTGTTATCAAGATCCAAGGAACCCATTTTCCAAGAGAAGATGAATGTCGAGTCTTCGGGACTTAGAAAATCTTTTAAGCTCGTGAGAGTAAAAATCTCAGGAGGGATAACAACCGTCAATCCGAGGAAGATCTGGACCGTTGGTCCATCTCGCGATTTCAATTATCATAGGTTGGGAGGACATAAGTCCTTGACTCCCAAAACACCGAATCGCGAAATAGTGATTTGAGAGGAGAGGATATGGACCATAGATATTAAGGGGTGTTGTGAGCCATTGATAAAAATCCTCAAGATTTCAACATTTCAAAAAATGAGACCACAAAGGACTAGCAACCGGGACTCTCGACCAACAAAACCCTGACAAGATCAGAGCCGTCAGATCTTCGGAGGTTTAGAGTTGTTGATCTACAACAAGGGAGTGTTCTAGCATTTAGGTGACTGGGAGGAGGAGTGGACAACTCCTTGAAACATGAAACGTCGAAAATATCGTAGCTGTCGACTAGGGGTTGATCTAAACCGTAGATATCGTGCCACCTTGCTTTCGGCTTTCAAGACTTGGAGGATATGGGTGCGCCTTGTGGTGAAGGTGGAGGTCATGAGTGCATGGTCACATAGACAAAGCAAAGGGGGGGAGCCAACCTCTGATTATCCCATCGGGTTTCAGGACTTAGAGGGGTCTGCGCCAGAGGGACCATTGTATCGAAAACCCTGAAACATCGAAACGCGACATGCCTTTGGAGCGTGTCTTTTGGGATAAGCCTGTGGTCATGCCTGCAGTCACGTGGAGTTTGGGGCTTATGCCTAGTGCTAGTTTGCATGGTAAAAAAATAGACAAGGGTCTGTGGACTTGGTGTTAGAGGTTCCAGCTCAGAACCAGGAGAGCCATTCCGACTCCAGAATCAGAGATCTTGACTGAGAGGTCGCACAACCCTTAAGAGGGATAGGGGGTTTGCATCACGTACAAACACAAATAATTTAGATATGGCACATTGTAGGTATTGGGGGAATTCATGGTTCACACATCCACACATGAGTAGAGGATAATGACACTACAAAGTAAACACATAGAAAATTAATTTTGTTTTATCCCATGGCATAAAAATTAAAACAAATAATAAAATCATGTTTTTGACATTTGTACTCTTAAAAGGTTCAAATGGTCAAGTGATTTCAACCCCGACAAATGGTATTCCACAGTGAAGATGTATTGTAGTGAAGACCCATATAAATAAGGCACCTTCACACCCAATATAACTTCATTTTCCAAAGAAATATCATCTTTCTTCAAAATCCATGGGACATCACCTTCTTTGAAAGACCAAGAGGGACCATCCTCTCCTCTACTTTCTTGTCTTGGCCACTGTTTATTTTTAGTTTTTGAAGAAACAAGATCTCTCCTAACAATCAATGTGTCACTTTCTTTTGATGATGTGTACCTCCATAAATAAGATGAAACATTTTCAAATATATGCATGAGATCTAGTAAGTGGTAAATCTTAATATGCTCACAATATGGAAGCTCATAAAAGATATATTTCCTTTTCATCCCAATGGGAAATTTCTTAACATAGGTGTCGAAGAATTATGGATCATCGAACATAGGCTCCCCATTTGAATCGAACATTTCTATAATCTCCTTCTCCTTATCTCTCTCATATGCTTTAAGCCATTATATTGGTGTCAATATTTCATGCCTTTGGGTTCTCTCTATTTTACCATTGAAAGCATATGTTGCTCTTCTGTAAGGGTACTGTTGTTTTGGGAGAAATACCCTGGAGTAGTCATACACTGGATTTTGTAGGTGGTTGGCCCACCTAGCCTTCAAAGAAGGTACAAAAAATTTACATCCATGACACCCTCTTGTTACAAGACCTACAAAGTTATTAATGTATACATAGCACGTTATCATTGAAGATCAGAACAACCGTAGCGAATTAAATATGCCAAAAAATATTGTTACATATATAAACAAATAAAAAACATTTAATTTACCATAGAAAACTCCTAAGCCTAGATAATAATGTGTGGTGTAAGAACATATGTCATACCACGTAAAACTCCTCTCTGTTGCGATAGGTCTTGATACATTGTATGCATGTATCCCTTCCCATAATTCCTTCAATTCATCTACCAATGGTTGTAGGTAGACATCCATATTCTTGACTTGTCTTCTACTAGGGACTATAAGAGCCAACATAATATGTTCATTGTTTACGGACAACCATGGGAGGATATTGTTATTGATCACTACTACAGGAAAAACATAATAGTTGGTGTTTTGGAGGGAATATGGGTTGATGCCATCCATTGCTATGCTGAGTCATAGAATTCCTACTTCATCCTTGAATTTTTCAGGCCATGTATCATCTATATGCTTCATGGCTATTGAATCTGTTGGGATTCACATAACTCCCAACTAACTTCTGTGCGAGGCATGTCATCCTTGCAACATAGCTAATTCTTTGCAACAAAAGAGGCTTTGAATCCTTGGGATTATAGGCATGTGCCTCAATATATTATGAGGATGACCATGTGATTTACCCTTTTTATTTGATTTATGGTACCTGTCATGCCCACATTTCAGACATATCTCTTTGTCTACATATTCTCCTTTATATCGAATACAATCATTCAGACATGCATGATATGATATGTACTCAACGCCCAACATTTTCAACATCTGTTTTTCAATTCCCAACAATCGGGAAAGACATTATCACTTGGAAGAACCTTATCTTTGAATAACCTATAATCAATGGGAAATAGAAATGTATAATGTCATTTAACGTTCATAAAATCGACCATTTTTAATGTTGATTGTGTGATGCAATTTTTCAAAATATAAGGGACTTGATGGTCAGTTACCTCAATATTCCCGAGAAACATGAATTTGACATTCCAAACTTTACTTTCAAGTTGTACAATAACATTGTTGTCCCCATCTGGGTAGACTTTGACCGGCTAGGTCCAAAGAGAGGAGTGGTGGAAGCAGATTTCAGGCTTTCAGAAAAGGTATCAATGATATGAGCATCATCCCCTAGTTCATTGTTATGGAATGCATCTAACAACAATGTTTCCATGGTAGTCATATCCCGTAAATAATCATCCATACCAACCTTTATTTGATTGATTCGATTGCCAACTTGTGAAGAAATACTATTGTTGTATTCATTCCCAATTGGTGAATCTGGATGTAGTGGGAATTGAATAGGTGGTTGATTCAACCATTCTTGGTATGCTTCCTCTCTAAGTTGTGCTCATGTTGCAACCTTCTCTCAATTTGACATTGTAGTGGGGTGAAACGAAATATTATAGGTAGGTATTTCATCATCATAATCCTAATTTCAAAAATATTGAACATTAGTACATCATTGATATTAGTAAGCACAATGCAATTGGTTTGTTCAAATTACATTATACCAAACAATTATTACCATCGCTGACCCAAAATTGCGACTGGAAGATGGCATGTTACAATTGGCAGGGTAAAGCGTCTGCCCATTTTCATCTACCAATTGCATGCGTTATGTTGCTCCAGATAAGAGCTTTTGACATATTTGAACCGGTGGAATATTTTCTGCATCTGAAATCGATTCTGAATCAAGATCCTGCAAATTTGGATACATTTTTATTCAAATTGACATGGATAAAAAAATAAATTCAATTAGATAATCGAAATATAAATAAAATCTAAACTTACTAGAGATGGAAAGGGAGAACTCCGTGATGGACTTTGAAAAATATGAAATGGGACAAAATTTGAAGAATTGGCCATTTGATATTATAAGTTTTTCTCCCGACATTTTAGCAAAATGGATAATAATTTTTTAAGAATAATGTGACTTTAAGCGAAAAATGTATACTATGAAGTATTGCAAGTCATGTGGATGCATATTAAAATATAATTGAAGATGAATATACTATTTTATGTGAAAATAAATATTCAGATAACTTTTAAAGCATAATGGTGCGCTTGTTTAAACAAAATGCATCGGTGTGTCTATAACAATATAAAGCACCGGGGCATTTAATTACTAATCGCACCGGTTTTCAATATTTCAAATAAATACAAAAGAATTATATGATATCAGTGCTCCAAAAAAAATTAGTGCACCGATGCTTTGTCTAACCAAACACATTGATGCTTTATATTAATAAACACATTGGTGTTTTGAGAAACTTAATATAAAAAAGCGTGAATTTGTTTTTTTACAATTGAAAAATGAGCAAGAATTTATTTTTCAAAAAGCTAATTTCATAAAGTCCTTTAAATAGTAAGAAGATATTCACTATTTCATTATTTTTCCAAAATTTACAGGGGAGAGATTTGCAAGAGAGACATACCGATGAGCACTGTGGAGCAGCAAAATACTTTGGAACAACAAAATAATTTAGAAGATCATAATTTGAAGGGTATGGTGATTTGTTCAAAACCCTTTTGGAGCAACCTTGCATAGTAAAAATTTTAAATTTTACTGTTGATTTTAATAATAATGTTTTTTGCAATTTCTATCCTTATTTAGATTTAATTAAAATTCAAAAAAAAATAAAAAATAAAAAATCATACTTACCTTAAGCCCTTGCTTCTTCTTGCTCATGTGACTGCAAAATTTCACCTTAGGGTTTAACTCCCTCTATCACTTCACAATTAGAGCTTTTCATTTTAGGCATTTTAAATTTAATGAGTTTGTGTTTCTATATATAAGGCATTTGGCATGTGATGCAAGAGAACCACTTATTGCGTCAGATACAAACCCTCTCGACCTTGTCATGTTTTCTTAAAAAATGGTTTCTGGTTATCAATGTGCCACTTTGACTATAATGCACCAGTGTGCTCACTAATAATGCGCATTGGAAATGTTGTAACATAATTTAAAAAAAAAAATTGTTCATCGATGTGTAATTTTTTTTGGTTATTTTTTCATTCATGGTATTTTGTTTTTTTACTCTAGGTGCGGTTTTGTTATCGATACATATCGCACCGTTGTAATTTAAAGTATTTTATTTTATTTTATTTTTTATTGTCGATTTGTTTCTTGTATCAAACACACCGGTGCTTTCATATTATTAAAGCGCACCGGAAACCAGATTTGTTTTTTAGCTGAAAATTATGTAATTTATTTATAAAATATATTTAATAGCTTCTATATTGAATGGCACATGTTGTATATTGATAAAACAACGTGTGATAATAGTTCAAGTAACACAAATTCTAATCGGCACAATGATGGCATATCCAAAAAAACAAAAAAGGAAAGTTCTTTGTAAATTCTATACAAAATTAATATGTTTGAACTATATGTATGTTTAAATAATATGTATTGGTTAGTGTGTGTCATGCATTGATCTAAAAATGAAGAAGACTTGTAATCTTGAAAATATTTGCAAGTTAAATTTATGTGTTAAAATGCAAATGGATCAACTTGCAACACAACTTTAATAGGATTTACTCATTCAAGATGCATATAAACAACGACATAATCAATGAATAGAAAACACATAACACATCAAATGATAAAGGAGTTCACCCCTCTCTTGGGCTACATCTCCTGGTCCAGCTTCCAATGGATCATTTGTATTATTTCCTCAAAGTGCTAAAAAATGTGCTTTACAATGCTCAAAATGCCAAATAGACTACTCCAATGGCTTCAGAACGTCCAAAAACCCCTAGCTGGGCTTTTTCGGCACCTCGTTTGGCCAAAAATTGAAGTAGATAAGCTTCCTGGAAGTCCCCCCTTCAAGCTTGTTGTCTCTGCATCTACAAAACGCACCTCCCTTGGCTCAACCTAGCCCACACGCATTTTAAAGCGTAAAAACTTGGCACCAGGTGCAACCGCACAACCGGTCCAAACTGTTGAACAATTATGTGCTAGCCTTAACTACCAAGGCCCGTGGGCACATGGTCACCACATGACCGCGTGCTATTACACAACAGGGCTTAAGTTTAAAACCGTTGATATAACCGTAAGGTTTAAACCCATGTGCATACACGTTGGTCACATGTCATATCAAACCGTGCACATTCAAATAGTTATAACATATGTTACGGTGGGTCTAACCGCCGTAGCACCGGTCGTATGCAATACAATATATAACCACGGGCCGACGCTTAGCCCCGGCCCGGTTCACGCCCCAACACACATTTATACAATGTTAAATATATTACAACGCATTTATATATCAAGTAACATGTGCGGGCGTACCAGTTGGGCAGCCTTTCCCAAAGCTTTACCCTGCCCCGAAGGTCACTGGGTCGACTCCTGCCAAGTGCAAATATTTTAACCAACAAACAGGTGACACGTGGCGGCCATTGATTGGGCCACGTGTCACCATCCCATTCACTGCCAACAAACCATGTCACATGCCAACTGTCCAATAACTACCTGCCATGTGTTGTACAACCTACCACGTCATCGTCCGTACA
>ML790539.1:430917-453094 GCA_009831015.1 Picea engelmannii
TGTAAAACCCATAAGGGCTCATCACCATCCACCCCCACCATCTTTCATACTCCATGTATCCTCAATGGTTACACCTTCAAGCCACCTACCCGCACCACCACTTCCATCACATCCATCCATAGTGGATGCACCCATATGCCACCCACCCCCACCATCGTTTTCATATGCGTCATCCACTGAGGCTGTCATAGTATATGTTGTCTCAGAGCAGGTTGTACAGTCGAGCGCTCTACCTGCCAACAACTCTCCATCGATGCCCAATATATTCACGATGAGATAATGTGTTGATGATCAATTTTTATGTATCACAAATGAAATTGATTTTATGCATGTTTGTTTAAATTTCATGATTTGATCCTTGTATCTGATGCAGTGTGGCATCACTAAGATATTAGGGTCATAGAGGAGGGTAACACCCTCGTTATTGTCAGTACCATTTGCGGTAAGTTTTCTTATGTTGAATTACAAAGTATCATTTTGTAAGTCTTTTAATTCATTGTGGAAAAAAACTTGTAACACTGTTTTTTCTTTGTGCAGATTCTGAAGCGATGAACCATGCCTAGGTGAAAAACCACTTGTGGAGATTCTTTGAGCAAGAGAAGAAATATCGATTTACAGGTTTCTCCTAAGGGTGGAAAGGGTGGTAGTGGTCAGTGAGTGACCAATGATTTCCATTTTGTATCTAGGCCACCATATGGATTTTTTTTTTATGTTAGGGCATTTGCCGTCATTTTGTATATTGGGCACAATGTGCCATTTTGTAAAAAATGTATAGTTTAGACGATGTTGAATAAACACACACACACATTCACACAGATTTCATGGCACTTTTTTTATGAATCTCATTGTTTCTTCATTTTATGTTGATGAATGTATGAATTTCAAAGTGTTTTGATTTCCACTCTTTTGTATTATATATGAAATTGCAAGAAATAATTCTAATCTAAATGGATTGAAAGAAATATATTATCAAAATATAACTCTTAGAAACAAAAAATAAAAACAATTGTGTATCTTTATTCTTCTAAGAACTAATTCCACATAAAAATACCGTTGCAAGGATATTCCTAGGAAACATGGATTTACACTATTTTATAAAGGAAGAAACCTACATGAACATGAACAAAATAATCCATGAGTTTAAATCAATGAACACTTTGGGATTATGGATGGATTTGGGATAATGAAGACATGATGAGAAGATGAAATGCCAAACTTAAAATCTCCTACAACATTCAATTTAAGATCTATTAGTATGATAAGTTGAATATTGTTTTTCAATAGTTGGAAAGAGAAACTCATACGTTGAAAGATAGAAGGATCACTTAATGCATCAATGTATATTTTGATGAGTTTTTAGTTTCAATAACTTACATTTAACTAATAGAAACTACAATTACATTTAGAATATTCAATAAATCCACTTATTATAGGAGATGTTTGTTGAATATTATACAAAGATATTTTAGGTTCTAGCAACTATTTCATAAAATTTTGATAGATTTATGAAATTTTGATGAAATGAAATAATTTTTTTCTCAATTTAGTTGAGTATTCAAATATATTTGGAGTGTATTATTTCACTAATCATTGTGATAATTTATTCAATTTGATTAATTATTTTTTTAAGTGTTAAGGAAGTCTATGTAAGTTAAAATAGTTCATTTTTTCTCTAGTGATTATAAATACTCATGTTACTCATTAACAAATCTCTTATGGTGAAAAATATTTCTAAGTGATAAATCCATACACAATCAATGGTTCTCAAGGACCTAAATTTAACGAAAGACTGAAGGCCCATCCTAGTTAAGACTCCAGGAACCAATAATAAGAATCATGTAGGCTAACATAATCACAATAGAAATAAGAGGGCTGAAACCTCACATTAATCTATCCCAAATGAAGCACGATTCATTATAATGTCAATCACAACATGCTACAAGGGTTTTTTAATACAAAATAAACACATAAAAAATAAGTGCACAATAAATCCTCACATCAAATGAAAATATACCTAAAAATCTCCATTAAGCTTTCCAAAATGTTGTACAATGTAGCCCAAGAGGAGAGCTCCTAAATACCCAAATTCTTTACCCTTTACAATGGAGAGAGAGAGCTCTTCTTTATAAAGTGATTCTCTTCTCTTATACAATAAAATATTATTATTTGCTAACTAATTCCATGAAAAGTAAAATAAATATTATAATAATGGATTAGTTAAATATCTCCGCAATCCATGGTTAACCATGTTACAACATGTATACATTAGCCTCTCCAAAGAAATTCTCCCGCATCTAAAAATAGTAGTACTATGCACCAAATAATGCTCATGAAGAGGAAGCACCACCAAAAATAGGCATAAATCAAATTCAAATGTCAAGTGTCCACATTGAATGTTCCCTCCAAAAATGTGCATGTATGAAACCACTCAACATGTGTGAATTCCAAGGTAGCCAACTCCATGGATGAATGTGCAAGATGCCAAGCAGATGGAGTGTCCACAACAAAGTATGTGATCAATGCTTAGCCTTGCCTTGCCTTTGTTTGACTTACTTTCCTAGCTTTGATTTTCCTTTTCTTTCCTTTGCTTTCCTTCCCTTATCTTACCTTTCCTTGCCTTGCCTTTCCTTTCCATGTCATTCCATGCCAAGCATTTCCTTGACTTGCCATGCCATGTATTTCCTTTCCTTGAATTGACTTGTCATGCCATGCCTTTCCTTTCCTTGACAATCCTTGCTTTTCCTTGCATGGTCTTGCCATACCTAGACCTAGACTTAGAACTTTCCATGCCTTGCATTGCCTTTCCATGTCTATCCTTTCCTTGCCTTCCATTTCCCTACCTTGCCTTGACTTGCCATGCCATTCTTTACCTTTCCTTGGCATGTCATGTAATTCCTTGGATTGCTTTGTGTTGCATTACCTTGTATTGCATTGTCTTGCCTTGCCTTACCTTGCCTTGTCATGCCATGCCATGCCTTGCCTTGTCATGCCACACCTTCTCGTTCCTTGACTTTCCATGCCATGTCTTGCCTTTCCTTGTCTTTCCTTGCCTTGTCATGCCTTACATTTCCTTTCCTTTCCTTTCCATACCTATTCCTAGGCCTATACCTAGAACTTCCCTTGTCATGCCTTGCCTTGCCTTTCCATGTCTAGCCTTTCCTTGCCTTTCCTTGACTTGTTATGCCTTTCCTTTCCTTTCCTTGCCATGCCTTAAATTGTCTTGTCTTTCCTTGTCTTGCATTTCCTTTCCTTTCCATGTCATGCCATGCCTTGCCTTTCCTTTCCATTCCATGCCTCACCTTGGCTTGTCATTCCTTTAATTTCCTTGTCATACCATGCCATGCCATGCCTTGCATTTCCTTACCTTTCTTTTCCTTTCCTTGCCATGTCATATCATCCAAATCCTTTCCTTGCCATGTCATGCCATGCCTTGTCTTTCCTTTCCATGCTATGTCTTTCCTTTCCTTTCCATTCCATGCCTTAGATTTCCTTGTGTTGAATTCCATTGCCTTGAATTTTCTTTCCCTCATTTTCCATTCCATGCCTTTCCTTTCCATGCCATGACATGCCATGCCTTTCATTTCCATATCATGTCTTTCCTTTCCATGCCATGCATTGCATTGTCTTTCCTTGCCTTGCCATGCCATGTCTTTCCTTGCCATGTCATGCCATGTCATGCCATGCCATATTTCCTTTCCATGACATGTATTTCTATGTCATGTCATGACATGCCTTGCATTGTCTTACTTTGCATTATATTTCCTTTCCATGCCATGACTTGCCTTGCCATGGCATCCCATGCCTTTCCTTTCCTTGCCTTTCCTTTCCATGCCTTACCTTCTCATGATATGCCTTGCATTACCTTGTGTTGCATTGTCTTTCCTTACATTGCATTGTCTTTCCTTGCATTGCATTGTCTTTCCTCGCCTTGCCTTTCCTTTCCATGTCACACCTTTCCTTTCCATATCATGTCATACCATGCCTTGTCTTTCCATGCCATGTCATGCCATGCCTTGTGTTGCATTGTCTTGCCTTACATTTCCTTTCCTTTCCTTGCCATTCCATGTCATGTCATTCCTTTCCTTTCCACTCCACTCCATGCCATGCCTTTCCTTTCCTTGCCATGACATACCATATCTTGTATTTCCTTGTGTTGCATTATTTTTCCTTGCATTTTATTGCCTTACCTTTCCATGTCATGCCATTCTATGCCATGCCTTTCTTTGACATGTCATGCCATGTCTTTCCTTTACTTTCCATGCCTTATCTTTCCTTGTCATTCCATCCCTTTCCTTTCGATTCCATGTCATGCCATGCCTTGCATTTCCTTGTGTTTCATTGACTTTCCTTGCATTGCCTTGTATTTCTTTGCCACACCATACCATGCCATGCATTTTCTTTCCTTGCTTTTCCACACCATGCCATGCCATGCCATGCCTTGCCTTTCCATGTCATGCCATGTCATTCCTATCCTTGCCATGTCATTCCTTCCATTTCCATGCCATGCCTTGCATTTACTTGTGTTTCATTTCCTTGACTTTAATTGCCATTACATGACATGCCATGCCTTTCCTTTCCATGCCATTCATTTCCTTGCCATGCCTTGCATTGCCTTGCCTTGACGTTCCTTGCCATGACATGTCTTCTATTTCCTTGTGATGTCATGTCATGCCTTGTATTTCCTTGTGTTGCATTGCCTTTCCTTGCCTTTACTTGCCATGCCTTTCCATGCCATGCCTTGCCTTGCCATATCCTTATAGTTTAAACACAAAATTTCAACTAACTTAACAATCAAACCTCTTCAAATTGCTAAATCTTTGAATGCTTACTTAACACCCTTCAATAAAATAGTAACCTGATTTAGGTATCCTTGTTGAGTTTACACCTATAATTATTGATTCCTTTCACATGATTAAAATTCATACAAAACCAAAATGATAATTAGCATCAAAGTGTTTGAATAGGTAAACAATGGCTTGAACTGGAATACAATACAACATATGATATATATGCAAAATATTCAAAATGATTTCAGTAACCATAGATATTCTTATACACATTTACACATATATAAGACACAAATACTTTGATAACATAGATAATATAAAACTCTTTTAATAACAATAAATTTATGAATTTCATATAATTACCATATTTCAAATGGATTTTGTATCATGTACACCTTTTAGAAGATCAAGTCTAACCACAATTCTTCTAAAAGGTACTTTTATGATATTCATAAAACTAATTTATGTAAAAATATAGTTCTTTTCATTGTTATTGATCCAAACAATATCCAGAGAAGACTAAGGACAACTGAGAACTCGTAGAAGAAACTCAAGAAGCTCAGAATGGCCTCAACAGATAAAGAAAGGGAAAAATTCAAAGTCATCAAAACTCAGTGAAAATGACATCATCACGAAGAGTGTGTTGCAAGATTTACAACAATGCAATCGACTCGTCAAACATAATTACAGATCAAAAGATATCCACGGTCAAAGTTTGGTCAAACTAGCCTAGTCAGTAGGGGGATGAGTCAGCATCCGTACTACTGATGTTAGCATACATAAAACATACATGGAGCACGAAAGAGGAAGCACGTGTCATGTTGACGTTAGCATGACATAAGCATGGTGACGTGGAAGCACTAGAGGCCACCACGTGTCACTCATATTTGGCATTTTCGGGTCATTCCATGGACCGGTAAAAATGTGCCATGTGGCAGTTCGTACAACGACATGGAAGACCATACAACGACATGGTGGCTGACGTGGAATATGATGTGGCAGGCCATACACTAATGTGGTAGGTTGTACGCTGATGTGGCAGGTGATTGTACAATGGTTGATGTGGCCCAATAGTTGGCTACCATGTGGCCCAGTCATGGGTTGCCACATGGTAGTGGGAAAATTCCCAATGACAGCCCGAGAATGAAATTCCAAAAAATATATATATAAAAGAGTTGGCAGGTCTGCCAAATCTGATAAGACCCCGCCAAATCTGGCGACCAACCATCATATCTAGAACCACTGCTAAACTCGGTGGAAAAAACATGTTATATATATATATATATATATATATATATATATATATATGTTACAACGGATACCCAAAAGGGGAGGTCCGTGGGTTCGACCCCAAGACCTCCCCCTCTATTAACACCTTAATACATGCTCTAATAACCATAAGGCCAATGGCCTTCCGTTGATTACAAGGCCACCCTTTTTTCTTAAAAGGTGAATCTTCCTAGGTTGCAGGGAGGCGCCTGAGGGTACGGATCGACATGAATTTGAAGATGTTTTTCTCAGCATTTATTGCAGGTTACAGGGCACGGAAACTGAGACATAGTTTCTCTTGGGCTTGGGAGTGCCAAAGTGATATCGAAGCGTGGAGACAATCATTTTTGGGTAATTTGACGCCATGAATTCAATGGTGTTGTTTGTTTTATGATCTAAGAAAAACTTATGCAGCTTGATTTCAGAATGAGATATACTTATGTATTTTGCCAAATTATTTTGTTGAGATAATAAAAAGGCCTACCCATTTGAGAGTAGGACCCTGAGACGTAGTCCACCAGGGACGAACTCTGTTATCAAGTTTTTTTTGTTTGCATTTGATGTTTATGTCTCTTCATTATTGAGATTTTCCTTCTTTAATGGTGCACTTTAATTTATGCTCATTTAATGCAATTCTTTATAAGTCACTTCGATGAAAATATCCTGGATCATGTTGGTATAAGAGCAGTCATCTTTGACTTGAATTGTTGAATGTGAATTCTTTCTAGGGCCAAGCATAAGCAGGGTGAAGGAACTCTTAAGACTTTCAATCTTGAAGTTGGTTATGCATCTCGAAGGAAGAAAATGGCAGAAGAGGATAAATGTGATGAACAGGAGAAAATAATCCATATGGTCTTTTATCGCATGTCAGAAATGGTCGAACGAATGTATGGAGACTATGAGAAGAGGATGAAGAAGAAAGGGAAGAAAAAGGAAGCACATGCTGATGATGATGCTTTGGTAAATCAAGGGGCTGGAGGAGACCCTTCTGAGCCTCCATCTTCACCATCAAGTTCTAGTTCTTCTTCCTTTGAGCATTCTCATCATTTTATCCATCTTCGCCATCGAGTTCTAGTTCTTCTTCCTCTGAGCATTCTCGTCATTCTCATCATTCTAGCCATAAAGCCTCTTTTAAGAAACCATTATTAAAGCTTGATGTAAAATTTTCTTTACCTATGTTTAATGGAGATGTTAATCTAGAAAAGCTAGATAATTGGATCCGACAGGTTGAAATATATTGTCGTGTTCAACATATTGATGAAGAGGAAGTTAAAGTGCAATTGGCTTCTCTTCGATTGGAAGGCACCGCTCTTGTATGGTGGGAGAGAAAACTTCAGTACATAAGTAAGTGTGGTAATGTTATTTCCTCATGGTTGGAATTTAAATCAGCGATAAGGAAGTAAATTTATCCATTGAGTTATTTACATAAAACAATGATGGAATGGAAAACTTTAAGACAAAGTAAAAGTCAAACTGTACAAATTTTCACAGAAGAATTTAGGAAGAAATATCTTGCATTAAACATTCCTTTGGAATCTTATAAAACTTTAATGAAGTATATTGGTGCACTTCACAGTTACATTCATCATACTTTTCTATTGTTTAACCCCACCAGTCTTGATGAAGTTTGTGTTCAAGCCACTCACCTTGAGAACAAGGGAAAGCATGTTCAAGAAGATCCCACAAAGAAACCTTCCAACCTCCCACATAATCCATTCAATAAGTTTAAAAGGAAGGACAAGAATATTTCCATAGTGACGAGAGAAGGAGGAAATCCATCTTGCACTCATTGCAAGAAAAGTGGTCACAATGATGAACACTGTTGGAAACTACATTCAAAGAAGAGATTGAAACAATTCAGTGGAAAGGGGAAGACAAAAACCGTTGCTACAGTGCAACAAGATCTTGGTTCTGATTCAGGAGAAGAAGGAAAGATCACAATGGTTGGAGTACAATGTAAATATTCCCTTCATGCTAGTTCAAATTCCAATAATGAATCTCATGATGATGAATGAAAAAGGAATGAATTATTTCATATAAGAGTTGTATCTAAACACACTAAGATAAATACATTATTTGATATCTGAGGTACTTGTCAAAAAGATGGGTCTTGAAACGAAACCACATCCAAAACCTTATCCTCTTGGTTGGGTATGTGATAAAACAAAACTTAATGTCACCAAACAATGTAGGGTCAGATTTGCTATTGCTTCAAAGTTGTTTGATGAAGTGGATTTGGATGTTGTATCACTTTATATATGTGGCATAGTGTTGGGGAGTCATTATATTTATGATAGAAAAGAAGTCTTATTTCGTCATGAGAAAAACTACCACCTTACTAAGGGGGGAGTGGAATATATTGTTAGAGCTAACAACATGAGGGTAAACACAACACTTGTTAGTGTAGGACAAATGAAGAGACTCATAAACACTAATAAGAGATATGTACCCATGGTCGTAAGGGTGAAAGATGTCAGAACATCCGATGCTTTCCAAGGATGTGATCCTTCTCATAAGAAAGAATTAATTGATATTGTTTCTAAGTATGATGATATTTTCCAAGAACCATATGTATTATCTCCTAAGAGGGAAATCCAACATGAAATACATCTTCAGCAGGATTTTCCTCCCCCTAATGTGGGCATGTACAAGATGTCAGTTGTGGAGATGACAGAGATCAAGAAGCAGGTACAAGGCTTATTGGATGAAGGGGTCATCAGGCCTAGCTCATCTCCTTGTGGTTCTATGATTGTAATGGCACCAAAGAAATATGGCACATGGCGAATGTGTGTCGATTACTGGGCCTTAAATAAAATCACGGTGAAAAATCGATACCCTCTTCCTCGTGTAGATGATTTACTTGATCAGTTAAAGAATGTTGTTTACTTCACTAAGTTGGATTTGCACAGTGGATACCATCAGATCAGGGTTGCAGAACAAGATGCATGGAAGACTTCCTTTAAAACCAAACAAGGATTGTTTGAGTGGTTAGTTATGCCATTTGGGATTTGTAATTCTCTGACAACCTTCATGCATGTGATGAATGATGTATCCAGGCCTTTTTTAGATGATTTTGTGATTGTATATTTAGACAACATTCTTATTTTTAGCAGGACTTGGGATGAACATGTGATGCATGTAAATAAAGTATTGGATACTTTTCAAAGGGAAAAGTTGTATGTAAAATTGTCCAACTGTGAATTTGGTAAGACTGCACTTGTATACTTAGGTCATATTGTAGGAGGAGCACAATTAAAATTTGATCCTTCCAAGATTGATGTAATTGTAAATTGGCCTCAGCCAAAAAGTGTAATTGAGATACAAATATTCTTAGGTGCATTCCAATATTGGAGGAGGTTCATTTCAAACTTATCCTTTATAGAAGCTCCTTTGCATGCCTTAACTAGTGTGAAGAACACTTTTCAGTGGAGAGGAAACCAACAAAAAAATTTCGACACTTTGAAGGAAAAGATCAATACCGCACCAGTATTAGCACTGCCAAATCTTCAACAACCCTTTGAGATCGAGATGATATGCCATGGGTGTAGTACTGATGCAATATTGTGAGCCTATTTGTTACCACTTTGAAACTTTTAACCAAGTTGTTGTTAACTATCCTACATATGATAAAGAGTTGTATGCACTAGTTCAAAGTGTAAATAAATGGAAGAACTACTTGTTAGGGAAGAAAACAATCATACATACAAATCATCAACCCTTACATTATCTCCAAGCACAAACCAAACTGCAACAATCTCGACATTATAGATGGATGGGTTTTATACAACAATTTCATTTGGTAATCAAGTACAAAAAGGGTACAAGTAACAAGGTAGATGATATGCTTTCTAGACCTCCTATTGTTACTTCTATTATTTTGAAGAATACTTCTTTATCTCATGATAGCTATGTGGAACAATATGTCATTGATGAATATTTTAAAGAATTATATGAGAACCTAACCCATGGTGCACAAGTAGAGAACTATTATATGTAGGGAAAACTACTCTACCATCTTGGAAAGCTATGTATTCTTACAATTGAGCGAGTCCATGTAATACAAGAAGCTCACGCTTCTCTTGTTTCTGGGCAATTTGGGGTAGGAAAAACTATGGCTCATTTACAGAGGTTTTGTTACTAGCCTCAAATGAAAGAAATTGTAACTAAATATGTAAAAGGGTGTGTGATGTGTTCTACTTGTAAGCCCACTAATAGAAAACTGGGGCTATACTCACCACTTCTTGTTCCATCCCATCTATGGGAAAGTATCTCCATGGATTTTGTAGGGGGTTTACCAATGTCAAAAGGAGGTCATGACTATTTGTATGTTGTAGTGGATAGGTTCAGAAAAATGTGTATCTTAATTCCATGCAAAAAGAAGATCACTACTGAGCAGACTGCTAATATCTTCTTTCAGTATGTTTGGGTACACTTTGGGTTACCCACATCCATTATCTCGGATTGAGATACTCGATTCCTTGGGTATTTTTGGAAAATCTTGTGGAGAATGATGGACACAAAGTTGAAGAGGAGCACCACTTTCCATCCATAGACTGAAAGATAGATAGAGGTTGTAAACCGAACAGTGGTACTTTTGCTTCGAGGCTACTGCAACAAGCATCCCAAGTTATGGGATGAACATATACGCTATATACAACATGCTTACAACTGAGCCTTACATTCCTCCACTCAGTCTTCGCCTTTCGATACATGTTTTGGGTACCTACCTAAAGTTCCTTTGGACTTATGTATGGGAGATATGTCGATTAAAATGAAGAAATAAATGAAGACATAGCCCATAAATTCATTGAGAGGATTCAACAGGTACACCAAGCAGTCAGGGAACAATTGGAGAAAATTCAAGCACAGTATAAATCTCGGCATGACAAACACAGGGTTGATCATCAGTTATATGTTGGAGATTGAGTATGGCTTCACATCAACAATGAGAGATTGAAGGGTGAAGGAAAGAAAATCAAGCCCATTCTTTATAGAACCTTCACTATTTTAGAGAAAAGTGGTACCAATGCTTTTCGTCTGGATATTCCACCTTATATGCATATTTACTCAATTGTAAATGTAGAGAACTTGAAACTTTTTGAGCCTCCCATGATCATGGATCAGGATGAGGAAGTTTCAATACCTTCAGTTGATGAGTTTTCTCCTGAGTACTTGGATGAGATAAAGGAACATATCATCCTGGATAGAAGGACGAGGACTTCACGCATGGGTGATGTTGATTATCTTCGAGTAGGCTTAAAGGCCACACATCCAAGCAAGGAAAAATGGATTGAGAAGGACAAGGTGAGGGAACTCTTCCCTCACTTATCTGTTGATTGATGAAAGCTTTTGGTGGTCCAAAAATCTCTCAGTGGGAAGGTGTGATCCAAAAAGGATCTAGAGAAGACTAAGGAAAACTCAGAACTTGCAGAAGCAACTCAGGAAGCTCAGAATGGCCTCAACAAACAGAGAAAGGGAAAAAATTCAAAGTTCTCAAAACTCAATGAAAATGAAATCACCGCGAAGAGAGCGTCGCAAGCTTTCAAATGGTGCAATAGACTCGTCAAACGGAGTTACATATCAAAATATATTCGTGGTCAACGTTTGGTCAAACTAGCCTAATCAACAAGCGGATGAGTTAGCATCCATATTGTTGATGTCAGCATCAGTATAGATGATGTCAACATCTGTAAAACGTATGTGGAACATGTAGGAGGTGACATGTGTCATGTTGATTTTAGCATGGTGATGTGTCAGCACCAGAGGATGCCACGTGTAACTCATATTTGGCATTTTCGGGTCATTCTATGGACCAGTAAAAATGTGCCACGTGCTAGTCCATACAACCATGTGGCAGACTGTATGACGATGTGGCGAATGACATGGTAGGTCGTATGTTGATGTGGAAGGTCATACGCCGATGTGGCAGGCGATTGTATAGTGGTTGACATGGCCCAGTCATGGGTTGTCATGTGGCAGTGGGACAATGCCCAATGACAACCTGAGAACAAAATTCCAAAAAGTATTTATATAAAAGAGTTGGTGGATTCGCTAAATATGGAGGGACCCCGCCAAATATAGCGACCAACCATCATATCTAGAACCACTTCTAAACTCGACGGAATAACCATGTTATATATATATATATGTTACAAAGGATACCGAAAAGGGGAGCCTCGTGGGTTCAACCCTGAGACATCCCCCTCTATTAATGCCTTAATACATGCTCTAATAACCATAAGGCCAACGACCTTCCATTGATTACAAGGCCACCCTTTTTGATTAAAAGGTGAATCCTCCCAGGTTGCAGGGAGGTGCGTGGGGGTACAAACCGACATGAATTTCGAGATGTTTTTCTCATCATTTATTGCAGGTTGTAGGGAACGAAAACTGAGACAGAGTTTCTCTTGGGCCTGGGAGTGACAAAGTTAGATCGAAGCATGGAGACAATCATTTTTGGGTAATTTGACGCCATGAATTATGTGGTTTTGTCTGTTTTCTGATTTGAGTAAAACTTATGCAGCTTGATTTCAGAAAGAGGTATACTTATGTATTTTGCTAAATTATTTTGTTGAGCTGATAAAAAGGCCTACCCATTTGAGAGCACGACCCACAGACGTAGTCCACTAGGGACGAACTCTGTTATCAATTTTTTTGTGTTCAGATTTGATGTTTATGTCTCTTCATTTTTGAGATTTTCCTTATTTAATGGTGCACTTTAATTTATGCTCATTTAATGCAATTATTTATAAGTCACTTCGATGAAAAGATCCTGAATCAATTATAGAGAATTTATTTTCCTTTGAATTACCCACAAGAATTTTGTCTCTATAATCATAAACGCCATTGAATTATTTCCAAAGTCAATTAACTTCTAATCAATTTGTTTTCAAGTTAATTTAATAAGAAAATAATGGCATTCATGTATCATACCTTTTTTTTGCTTAAAAAAAATAATGCTTGTACTAAATGAACAAGTTTCATACCTAAAAATTACAATCAAAGGATTCATTAAGCATGTAATTCTACAGGTTGTTATCCCATTTATCTTAGATCAAAATACTTGCATGAGAATTTTAATGTCATTACATAATCTCTCTTTATTCCTATATCTTAGGTATCTTCATAGTTGTGAAACATGGATTATCATAATTAATAGGATTTACATAGAGATGGATGCCACTAAATATGGTTATGTTCCATCCTTATGGTGCAGTCTCATTATATTATTGATCCATAATTTCTTTTGGATTGCATGAAAAAAAACATAACTTCAAGTCCTTATTTAAAATCAAAGAAATAAAAACTGATCTTTCAGCTCGATAACTTTTGTAACAAGATACAACATGTATATCTAGACCTAGACATTGCCTTGCCATGTATATCCCTTCTTAGTCCTATAATGTCTTTCCTTTCCTTGCCTTGCATTTCCATACCTAGACCTAGACCTATACCTAGACATTGCCTTTCCATGCCTTGTGTTTCCATTGTCTAGGTCATGGTAATGGTGTAGCTCTAAGTCTTGGTCTAGGTATAGGTCTACAACTATGTCTAGGTCATGGTTTAGTTATAGGTCTAGGTCTATGTCATGGTAACGATTTATGTCTAGGCCTACTACCAACATGTCCCTAAATAGCTTGAGGAGGCAAGATGCAACTCACGATAAAACTCTAACCGAGCCTTGGATGGATGGACTGTTGGTTTCACTATATTTGGGGCACCGAGTTTCAACTAGTGGGGCTCCTTCGCTTTCATTTTGTTGCCCGAAAAAGTGTTTGGTTAAGGATCTACGGAACTAGGGTTTTTCTTAGTGAGGCATACTGCAATTTTTTATCAAGAGGTCGATTTTCAAGAACACTATGTCGGGTGATTTGGGTAGAATGGTCATGTGGGACTTGGCCAAACATATCTGTGATAGCTTATGGAACTTCGTTATGCTGCTCGATTTGGATTTTATGCCCCAAAACCAAATTGTCAACATGTCACTAAATGGCTTGAGGAGGCGAGTTGCAAATCGCAATAAAAATCTAATCGGGCTTCATATGCATGAACCATCGGTTGCATTAGATATGAGGCACAATGTTTCATCTAGTGGGGCCCATCCACTGCCATTTTGTTTCCTGGGAAAATGTTTGTAGGAGGATATATGGAACTATGATTTTTCTCAGTGAGGCACAATGCAATTTCTGATCAAGAGGTCAATTTTCAAGAACATTGTGTTGGGATATTTCTGGTAGCATGGTCATGTGGGCCTTGGAAAAATAGACGTGTGGGAGCTCACAGAACTCTGTTATGTTGCTCGGTCTGGATTTTATGCCCCCAGACCAAATTGCCAACATGTTCCTAAATGGCTTTAGGAGGCGAGTTTCAACTCATGATAAAACTCTAACCGGGACTCGGATGAATGAACCATTGGTTTCATTGGATTTGGGGAGATGAGTTTTAGCTAGTAGGTCCCCTCCATTATCATTTCATTGCTCAAAAAATCATTTGTTGGAGGATCTTTGGAACTAGGGTTTTTCTCAGTGAGGCACAGTCCAATTTCTGATTAAGAGGTCAATTTTCAAGAACATTGTGCCAAGAGATTGTGGGTTGTGAGGTCGCATGTGAATTGGACAAATAGATATGTGGGGGCTTACAAAACTCCATTATGCTACTCAGTTTTGATTTTATGCCCCCGAACCAAATGGTCAACATGTCCCTGCATGGCTTGAGGAGGTGATTTTCAAATCGTGATAAAAATCTAACTGAGCATCGGATGGATGAATTGCCAGTTGCATTGGATCTAGGGAATCAGGTTTGAGCTAGTGGGGCCCCTTTATTTTCATTTTTTTCTTAGAAAATAATTTTTTGGAGGATCTACATAAGTAGGGTTTTGCTAAGTGAGGCATAGTGCAATTTTTTATCAAGAGGTTGATTTTCAAGAACACTATGACGGACAATTGTGGGTAGTGTGGTTGCATGGGCCTTGGCCAAAAAAACATGTGGGAGCTTATGGAACTCCATTATGCTACTTGATTTGGATCTTATGCCCCCCAACCAAATCACCAACATGTCCATGAATGTCTTGAGGAGGCAAGTTGCAACTTGTAATAAAACTCTTATTGGGCCTCAGATGGACAAACCGCCCATTGAATTAGATCTAAGACACTAGGTTTCATCTATTGGGGACCCTCTATTGTCATTTTGTTTCTTGGAAAATATTTTTTTAGAGGATCTATGAGATAAGGGTTTTTCTCAGTTAGGCGTAGTGCAATTTATGAACAATAGGTTGATTTTCAAGAACATTGTGTTGGGTGATTGTGGGTAGTGTGGTCATGTGGGCCTTGGAAAAATAGACGTGCAAGATCTTACATAACTCCATTATGCTTCTCAGTTTGGATTTTATGCTCTCGAACCAAATTTCCAACATGTCCCTAAATGGCTTGAGGAGGCGAGTTGGATCTAGGGCACCAGGTTTTAGGTAGGGGGGCTCCATTGTCATTTTTTTTTATTGAAACAGTGTTTGTTGGAGGTGTTGGGCTCTAAAGATGTCCTAAAAACAACCTCTATGCATCAACCAAAGGTAGGCGCTGGCACAAGCATTTTACTTGTCGCCTACATAGGTTCTTACCTTCCGTTTTCAATACCCAGCCTCCCGAGATGCAGTGCCTATAAAGGAACAACAATCGTAAAGGGAATGACAGTTGTTCTATTCAAAGGAACAGCCTGACCTACAAAAGGAACAACAATCAGAACAAAAGGAACAACAGTCGTTACATTGGGCCGAACTAATGTTGAATTAATTGCATTGTAGTATTTACCCAACTATCTAATTTGTCAACCCAGGGTTCGTAAATTGACGAAGCACATGTAAAGTATATGCAAGATTGAAGCATAACTAATATGATCTAATGTTTAAGTTACGATGGAAATTGAATCATTAATCTAACACATGACTGAAATAGAATCATTAATCTAACACACGACTGAAATTGAATCATTAATCTAACACACGACTGAAATATAATTAATCTAGTTGCGTAAATGAAATTACTCTAAGAATGGGAAATTGCATAAATGGAAGTAATCTAGAAATGGAGAACTACATGAAGGAAAAACAAGCACAACATGTGAAGAGTTGGATAACACAACAACACATGTGAGCTCACGCCATTGAAGCAATCTTCTATTACAATAACCAAATCAATCTTCATAACAAAATAATAAAAGCATGAAAACCAAAACCATGAATCAAAGCTAAGAATCCCTTTTTCTTTCGAATCCTAATTTTACAGAGAGAGCACTCATTAGGATTCTAATTGCTCCTAATTGAATTCTCATGAAGAGAGAGCACTCTCTTTTATACATGAAAGCCTTGAAGATAAGATAACCATCTCATTATTACAGATCCACTTTTCTCTCAACCTATTTCCCATTATTACAAAATATAATCCCTTCAAATACTCACACATATCTCTCATATATCTTTGATAAGATATTCCAACAAAATCTCCATGATCTTCTCCTTGGAATGGGCTTGAATTATCTCCTCAAATATTGAAATGGTGGAGGAAGTATTCGAGAAGTCCTTTGAATTAATCCTTCTCATATTCCTACACATTACAAAGCTCACACATATTTGAGATATTTATGAAAACATGTTGATTTTCTAACATTTAATCACAAATTCCTTTTAAATACTAAAATGAATAAAGTGGAGAATAATAAGGTGAAACCCAAGTATATTTATGGAAATGATATCGTGAAAGGTTAATGGGGCGATGGAATGTGGAGAATGATGAAGGGAAAGGTGGATGAGAATAGGACATTTCTGAGCCCCAACAGGAGGATCTGTGGAACTAGGGTTTTTCTCTGTGATTATTACATATGTTTGACAATTCAACACCTTGTAAGGCTAGGCTAGGAAATACAAGGAAAGGCACGGGAAGAAAAGGAAAGGAAAGGAAAGGAAATGAAACACAACGCAATGCAAGGCATGGCATGGAACGAAAAGGAAAGGCATGGCATGGTAAGGCAAGGCATGGCATCGAAAGGAAAGGCAAGGCAAGGAAATGAAACACAAGGAAATGCAAGGCATGGAATGGAAAGGAAAGACATGGCATGGAAAGGAAAGGCAAGGCATGGCATGGCAAGGAAATACATGGCATGGGAAGGAAAGGCAAGGCATGACATGACATGACATGGCAAGGAAAGACAAGGAAATGCAAGGCATGGCATGGCATGGAAAGGAAAGGAATGACATGGCAAGGCAAGGAAAGGCACAACAAGGCATGACATGGAAAGGCAAGGCATGGAAAGGGAATGCCAGGCAAAGAAAGGCAATGAAATGCAAGGCATGGTATGGAACGACATGGCAAGGAAAGATAATTCATGGCATGTCAAGGAAAGGAAATGCAAGGCATGGCATGGTATGACATGGAAAGGCAAGGCATTACATGGCAAGGAAAGGCAAGGAAAGGCATGGCATGGCGTGGAAAGGCATGGAATGGAAAGGCAAGGAAATGAAAGGAAATGTAAGGCATGGCATGGCATGGCATGAAAATGCAAGGCATGTCATGGAAATTCAAGGCAAGGCAAGGTAATGAAAGGTAAGGAAATGCAAGGCATGGCATGGCATGGAATGGTAAGGAAAGGCAATGCAAGGAAATGCAAGGCATGGCATGGCATGACATGGTAAGGAAATGCATGGAATGGCAACGAAAGGCATGGCATGTCATGGAAAGACATGGCATGGAAAGCCAAGGAAATGCAAGGCAAGGCAATGCAATGTAATTCAATGTGAGGCATGACATGGCATGGTATGGAAAGGAAAGGCATCACATGGCAAGGAAAGGCATGGAAAGGAAAGACAAGGCAAGGCAAGGCATGGAAAGGAAAGGAAAGGCATGACATGGCATGGAAAGGCAAGGGAAGGCATGTCTTGGCATGGAAAGGCAAGGAAATGCAAGGCAAGGCAATGCAACACAAGAAAACACAATTCTTGTCATGGAAAGGAAAGGTATGGCATGTAAAGGAAAGGTATGGCATGGAAATGCAAGGCATGTCATGGCATGTCATGGAAAGGAAAGGAAATCCAAGGAAAGGTAATGCAAGGAAAGGCAATGCAAGGCATGGCATGGCAAGGCAAGGCATGGAATGGAAAGCAAGGCTAGGCAAGGTAAGGCAAGGAATCTTGGGGAGAGATAATATACTTTGGAGTTGATCACATATTTTTTTGTGTACACTCCATCCACTTGGCATATTGCACATTCATCCATGGAGTTGGATACCTTGGAATTTGTTGAGACCAGAAATTGACATCCCCATTACCTTATTATACTCTTCACCTATACCTTTTTGGCCTACCTAAAGCTTGAGTGAATGACAAGAATGCTACCAATTGCCAGTAATAAGGTCATAAGGTAAAGTATGGTCAATTCATGCATTTTGTGGTTTATTGAGTTAAGGAATTAAATATTTCATGTACTAATGCTCGATTTGTCATATGTGAATCTTTGACCTCTAGATGTCTAGTGTTCCTGTACCATCTCAACCATCCGGTACCCATGTACCAAGACTACTACTGTCCGAATCTGGTACCAAGTGCATCCAGTACTAGAATAACATCTGTTGTGATCCGGTACCAACACACACTATTATGATCCAGTACCAACACGCATTGTTATGATCCGGTACTACCTTTTGCGCCCTGTCATGATCCGGTACCACCTTTTGCACCCTGTCGTGATCCAGTACCATCTGCCTGTTACGATCCGGTACTAATATGGAAGAGCCTAATGCACTAAGTTAAGTGCCAGATCTTGCCTAAGTCAATTGGTGGACGTCTATTTGTTTTAGCAAGGCTATGATAAGAACATTTTGTTAATTGCCTCATCCTCATGCACTTCGTGTCATGAGGATGAAGCTAAAGATGTAACTGAATGATTGAACTTAACAACTGATTGATTTTCAAATCGCTTCACCTCCTTGTGTTTCACGATTCAGACTATTAAATAGTCGTGGCAAGGATGGTAGAGGGAGTAGGAGAATTATCATATTACCAATATGTGAAGCCGCATGTGATGGTACAAAACATTTTATGAGTAAAGATTAATAGAATGTCATTTATCTCCATGTTCTGATTATCTATGATTAAGTATGAGTTGAGTTGTTAACAAGAGTTTCGATTTTATGCTTTGAAATGTGAGTTAGAGTAATGTGTGTGTCGAAAGCAAGCTTCATGTAGACTTCAATAGCTGACCTATTGAAGCAGCAAGGGCCCACTTCCCAACAAAGGTCAACCTCTTTGTAGATTAGCATCAGTATTTGTTTTTAGTAGTATAAACATTAATTTAGCTAAAGCTTTAGCTTTGTTAGATGATAATAGTATAGATTAAATTAAGATTTCCATTCTATAATTGCTTAGAGATCTTTAATTGCTTTGTTTTTACATATGCCCTGTTTCTATTCTCATGAATTTGATTTCCTTGAGTGATCATAGATGTTGGCAGCAATAGTGAAAACTACTTGGATAAGAACCAGTGAATTTCATTGTGAACCACAACAGAACCAACATATTGATTATTGAACTACCCATGATATACTTTGTTGATTGATGTGTGATTTATTTTTAGAAGTGTGGATTGCATAGTTAGTTTTTTGGGTCAAATATCAGAGTTGATCTATCAAACTAATTCCATCTCATACTTGCATGTGCCATAACGGAATAGATAGCCTCTCTGAGAAAGACAACCAAAGTACCTTGTGGTTTGCTATTTTGATTTGTTTCCAGCATGCATAATCTAGTTTAATTCTATACTCGTGACATTAGAAATTACCTTTCTTACTGGTGTCTTGTAACTCTATTGATTATGAATCCTAGATTGATAATTAATGAGTGCATTATACTAAACATATAAGTAGCACAACATTTTGGCACCGTTGTCAAGGAGTTGGAAACGGTAGGAAGTAATTTTTAGCTTAGATTGTTTGCATAAATTTTAATGTTTTTAAAAGGATGCTTGAGGGAGGAGGATAAAACATTTAAGACATGAGTGAAGATCCAGGCAACCACTAGAGTGGGGTTCTTCGAAGCCATGTTGCCTTCTTACCTTCTATATAGAATTAGGATTTCAATTCAGCTAAAGAATCAAATTTCCATTTTATGCATAGATATAGAGATAACAAGGGTAGATTTGTAATCTCCAAAGATTAAAAAACAAACCCCCCCACTAATCCAACTGACACTAGTGCAGGAAAAATTCCACCAACAGAAAATTCAAGAGGATCCAGTGAGGCTCCAGAAGGAGAACCTAAAACGGAAGAATCAATATTGGGACAGGCAGGACGTGAGTCTGCTAAACATTTAGGAGACATAGAAAATCCAGTTTCTGAACCATCTATCAGTAGAATGGAAAAAGAAGAAGGAAATGTAGCTGTAGAGATTGAAACCTTTGGGTTTCCAATCTTGGATATTTCTAGAAACATCAGCATGAAGAATATCCCATTATCATCGTTACCCACTTTCAAAGGTATGTCAACTAAAGATCCAGATTTATTTTTATTCAAATTTGACATGTTATGTAGAATCTATAACTATTCATATGATGCTCAAAAACTTAATCTTTTCCTGCTACAATGAAAGATTCATCCTTAAGATGGTTCATGAGCTTAGGATAAAATACAATCCTTTTTTGGGATCAAATGAAAGACACATTTTTACGAAAATACCAAGACTATTGTAAGGATAATGTTAAAAATGACATTTTCAAAATGCATCAAACATAAGATGAAAGTCCCGAAGACTACTTAGAAAGGTTCTTATACAACTATCAAAAGTCAAAACTATTCACCTCATACCTAGCTATAGTAAGAACTGTATTCTTGAAAGGTCTTAGGGATGATTGCATAGAAGTTTTAAACTTGTTGAGTTCAGGAGATGTACACCAAAAACCTTTTTCAGAAATTGCAGATTACTATAGGAGATACTCAAGAGGACAAGCTAAAAAAGACAAAGGACCAAGAGATCCTTTTAGCAGAAATACAAAACAAAGTTCAGGGACTGTCACCAGAACTGGGTTAGGAAACTTATTGGAAAACTTTAAAACAAACATCTTGAGCACAATAAGTAACCAATTAGATACTATGAAACTGAAAAAGAAACAAGAAGAAGATGCTTTAGCAATATTTTTTCATAGATGCCAAAAGAAGCACAACAACGAGAAAGAATACACATTAAGTCTCATAGAAATTTGTGGTCTGTGTACACTAGAACACCCCACATCTGAGTGTCCAAACTTGCTTGAACTACAAGCCATGTATAGGGGAGGAGGAGTCTCACAAGAACAACCATACCCTTCTAGAAGACCTTGAAAAGCCCAAAATCCTAATACATTTTATGATCCTAATACACAATATCAACAACAACAATGGGTCATTCCCCAATGACTTATCCACAATGGACACCTCAGCAAACTCAGCCTTGGAAACAAGGTTGGAGGGGACCTATGTATGGAAATCCCTCTTACCCTACATATCCACAGTACCCTGCAAACATTTCTTGATTACTACTTGGATTCAACCCACCACAGATGTAAGCTTTACTCCCACCTCCTATACAACAACAATTTACAAACCCCTTGAATCCTAATCAACAACAACAAGTATCTATAAATGCCAATCAACAACCACAAAACCAAGCTACCCACAACCCTCCAAGACCAACAACAATCCCTGCCCAGCTAGTCCGTAACCCCAATAATCGACCCACCCACCCTGTGCAGAATACAAAAGTTCAAACCTTTCCCACCTATGAAATTCAACTACGATCAGGGAAATTTGTAAACCAATCAGATCCTGCAGTAATAATTCAGGAAGAAAATGACAGTCATTATGAAGAAGAAAACACTCAAACCACCCCTATAGAAGAAGAGGCCTCTCCTCCTATCCCAATCACTTCTTAGTCTGTACGAGTACCCCAACAGATTAATCTCCCACCTTACCCCGAAAGACTTTTAGTGAAGAAACCTGACCCACCCCTGCACAAAGATATAGAAGATGAATTACGAAATGTGTGCATAAAAATACCTCTGCTGCAAGCTATTAAAGATATCCCTATATACGCCAAAATTATAAGGGAT
>ML790539.1:460297-474414 GCA_009831015.1 Picea engelmannii
TATTTATTTTCCTATGCTCATAAAACTACAATAAATATGAAAAACTATACTAGATCTTAAGACCTTAGTCTTAAACCCATGTGCCTATCCCTCATACCCATATGCCTAAACCTAATTAATCCTCTCATAGCTCTTGAACATGGTTAAAGGCAAAAATCATATCAAAATATGAAACATGCATAGCAATGATAAGCCACGAATATATTTTGTCCTCAAGAAAATTCACGAACCTACCTTATACCATGAGCCATGATCCAACATTACTTTCACCACCCAAACGTCCAATCACCTATCCCAAAATGATGCCTTGAACACCCGACGTCTTATCCTCATCATTACAGTAACGGGTAGAAATTAAATGGCTTATCTGGTGGCGAAGCCATCCAGATAAGCCTCATTTGGTCATAACTTTTCCTTACAACACCCTCACTTAAACTTACCATTCACAACACCATCACCATACTTCCCCCGGTCGTGAGATTTTCTCCAGTCCCGAGCCTGCTCCTTTCCGGTACCAAACCCTTCATCAATTAACTAAACCCTTGTGCCACAGCCAGATCCTTTTCTCAACTTATAACGATGGTTGTTACTAGACACGAATTGGTTTTCCAAATTTATAGGGAAACTAAGGAGTACCAATTATGTCAAGAAAAATATGCTATATTGGGGTGGATACCGTTTCTGGAAAAATTTACAGGCTGGCATGAGAAGATTTCTCAAGAATTTATATAGAGCTATGATGGAGAGACTGCACAAATAGGAAATCTACAACTGATAATTAACGAATCGACCTTAAGGAAGGTCATAGGACTACCAAGCAGGGGAGCTAAATACTTCAAAGGTGTAGGAATTAACAAAGAAATGTGCCAACAATTCTTGAAGGCCAATCATCAACACCCTAACTGGAAAAAAGGGATCCCTAGGAACTACATCAAAGAAGAATACCATCCAATGATTACCAGTCTTCAACGATTTGTCACCTGTGAAGGAAGGTATGTCGTGACCTTCATCTATAATCTTAGGCTCCTATTGCATTTTGAAGGAGGCCCTGAAATCGATTTTCCATATTTTCTATGGATGAGTTTGAATAAAATGGTAAGAGGTGTTAAATCCATCTCCAAAGTAGAGAAGACTAGAATTTACCATCAAGGTCTCATTAAAATCCTAGTTTTACTTGAGCTTAGGAAACAAAGGATTAGTTGGAAAACCCTTTTCACACAACACCTTCCCACAGAAAACAAATCTGTGAAAGAAACCCAACATGCTCCAAAGAAAAGTAAGGAACCCCAAAAGAAAAAGAACAAGGAGGATAAGACAACTCCACCATCATCTAGGGTAGTGAGCCAACATGAAAAAGCAGGGTCCTCTTCCACAGTCAACAAGACTTCTAAAATCTCCGAATCAAAAGGTAAAAACAAATTAGTTGAGGAGACTTCAACGATGGCAGTTGAGAAAGAGGGCCATCAGAAAAAAATGATGAAGAAAGGGAAGCATAGCTCAGAAACTAAAAGTAAACAATCTGTGGCACAACCCCCTGTCACCATTTCACAATTAGAGAAGAAGAAAAGGAATCCTGTGAGCATCCCTGATTCGGTACCTCCTTGTAAAAGAACTACAATGAGCATGGCAAGGAAGGGAAAAACAATAGTCAGTCCTCATACACCAGAAGATCTAATCGACCTTACTTCCCCTTCTGAGGATTTACCAATCGAATATGACATTCCTAGTTTGACCGAGGAGCAAGCCACTATTACTTTATGTGGGATGAGAGAAGAATTCGAGGAAAGGGAGTGTATTCAGCCAATAATGATGGAGTCAACAAAGACCTTGAAAAAAGAACAAATGAGGAAAAGGATTGGGGAATTGCAAAAACAAAATCAAGAACTCTAACAAGAAGTGAAGGAATATCAACTCTTGGACAGATATATCAAGAAAGAAAATGAGCAATTGAAAGAAACCAACCAACAAATTCAAGACGACCATGAAGAGACTTCTAACAAGCTCAAGAAGGTATTACAACTCCTACAATACGTTAGGGTCATCAGAAGGGAGCTAAGAGAAGAGGCTTCAACCATCAATATCATTGATCCACCAAAGTAAAGAACACAGTCTCAAGTTTTGCAAAATTTTGGGTTTTTGTTTTCAGTTGCATGAGGACATGCAATGATTTTGGCATGGGGGAATGTTGAGACCCAAAATTGACATCCCCATTACCCTATTATACTCTTCACCTATACCTTTTTTTCCTACCTAAAGCTTGAGTGAATGACAAGAATGCTACCAATTGCTAGTAATAAGGTCATAAGGTAAAGTATGGCCAATTCATGCATTTTGTGGTTTATTGAGTAAAGGAATTAAATATTTCATGTACTAATGCTCGATTTGTCATATGTGAATCTTTGACCTCTAGATGTCTAGCGTTCTTGTACCAGCTGAGCCATCTGGTACCCGCGTGCCAAGACTGCTGCTGTCTGAATCCAATACCAAGCGCATCTGGTACTAGAATAGCATTTGTTGCGATCCGGTACCAACACACACTATTATGATCTGGTACCAACACACACTGTTATGATCCGGTACCACCTTTTGTGCCCTGTCATGATCCGGTACCACCTTTTGCTCCCTGTCGTGATTCGGTACCATCTGCCTGTTACAATCTGGTACTAATATGGAAGAGCCTAATGCACTAAGTTAAGTGCCAGCTCTCACCTAAGTCAATTGGTGGACGTCTATTTGTTTTAGCAAGGCTATGATAAGAATAGTTTGTTAATTTCCTCATTCTCATGCACTTCATGTCATGAGGATGAAGCTAAAGATGTAACTGAATGATTGAACTTAACAACTGATTGATTTTCAAATCGCTTCACCTCCTTGTGTTTCACGATTCAGACTGTTAAATAGTCGTGGCAAGGATGGTAGAGGGAGTAGGAGAATTAGCATATTACCAATATCTGAAGCCGCATGTGATGGTACAAAACATTTTCTGAGTAAATATTAATAGAATTTCATTTATCTCCATGTTCTGATTATTTATGATTAAGTATGAGTTGAGTTGTTAATAAGAGTTTTGATTTTATGCTTTGAAATGTGAGTGAGAGTAATGTGTGTGTCGAAAGCAAGCTTCCTGTAGACTTCAATAGCTGACGTGTTGAAGCGGCAAGGGCCCACTGCCCAAAAAAGGTCAGCCTCTTTGTAGATTAGCATTAGTATTTGTTTTCAGTAGTATAAACATTAATTTAGCTAAAGATTTAACTCTGTTAGATGATAGCAGTATAGATTAGATTAAGATTTCCATTCTATAATTGCTTAGAGATCTTTAATTGCTCTGTTTTTACATATGCCCTGTTTTTGTTCTCATGAATTTGATTTCCTTGAGTGATCATAGATGTTGGAAGAAATAGTCAAAACTACTTGGATAAGAACTAGTGAAGTTCATTGTGAACCACAACAGAACCAACATATTGATTATTGAACTACCCATGCTATGCTTTGCTGATTGATGTGTGATTTATTTTCAGAAGTGTGGATTGCATAGTTAGTTTTATGGGTTAGATATCAGAGTTGATCTATCAAACTAATTCCATCTCATACTTGCATGTGCCATAATGGAATAGATAGCCTCTCTGAGAAAGACAACCAAAGTACCTTGCAGTTTGTTATTTTGATTTGTTTCCAGCATGCATAATCTAGTTTAATTCTATACTCGTGATATTAGAAATTACCTTTATTATTGGTGTCTTGTAACTCTGTTTATTACGAATCCCGGATTGATAATTAATGAGTGCATTATACTAAACATATAAGTAGCACAACAGAATTCACACATGTGGAGTGGTTTCATGCATGCACATTCTTGGAGGGAACATTCCATGTGGACACTTGGAATTTGAATTGGATTATTTTGTATTAAGAAACCCTTGTATCATGTTGTGATTGCAATTAAAATTAAATATGATTCATTTTGGATAGATTAATATGAGGTTTCAACTATTATATCCTTAAAATTCCCTATTCATGCATACATGACATTAGCCCTCTTACTTGCATAATTTTCCAAATCATTGTTGAGAAGCTCTTCTTAAAAAACCATTTTTTAGAGCATGTATGTTCCCTGCACCACTACAACCTACATACATATGATTGTTGTATGCTAGACAACCCACGTACATATGCTTGTTGCACACTAAACAACTCGCGTATGCTTGCAAAAGTTGCAAAAAATAAAAAGTTGTAAGGAATTTGTTGAAATTCACGGGCTATTGGATATTTCCCAACCAATTCATCTATTATAGCCTGACACCCAACCGAATAACCATAAATTTTTCATATAAAAGGAGGTGTTGGGGTCTCATTTCACATCCAAGCATAAGAACGGTGAAACTCTACTCAATTTCACTCCCCTTCCTTGCCCAAGCATTTGCTACCTTTTGTGAGATATTGCCTCAACATTCCCTCTCCAGCCCCTTCTTCTTCCATTCAATCCATTCCTTTCCTTTGAGGTGATCAAAATATTGAGAGAAGAGGCCTATTGAAGGTGCACTTGGATCATTGTAAAGAGGATCCCAGACCAGGTTCACAGAACGATGGCTGACACAGATTATAAGTTTCGGTCTTTGTTTGATGAATAAAAGAATCTCTTTTCCCTGTCCCAAGTGATGATGTTTTGTGTATTTTCTTTGATTTATACTTAGCATTTGATATATAACCCTAACTCATGAATAGAAAAAACATGTTTGTATTCCTTTTTTTCTAGTTTTGGATGCAGGTCAGCCTTGGGAGGAGACTTGCAGTCTTTGGAACTATAAATCTTGAGGAGATCATCACCAGACATGGGATAAAAGGTATAGTTATCGATATTCTCTCTTATTTCTTTCTTTTCATTTCTTTTGGTATGTTTGGGGTAGAGTAGAAATTAGATTGACTTTTAGATGGTCATTCATTATGTCTATATCGTAAACCTTGGTATAGTTAAAGGGGGGGGTTTCCCGCTAGCATAATTGATGACCATACTTGAGATCTCTCTAGGGTTTTTTAGGGGGTTTTGGGTTGATTGATTGGTTTTTTATTTTCCTTTAGAATTTCAGTCAAGTTTACTGAGTTTGTCAAGGGGTTATGGTCACCTCCAAGGTGCATACCATCTTTCCCTGCCCTGTAAGTCACCCTTGTCTTTTTATTTTTTAAAGACTCAGAGGTCTATGCACCCTGTTTTGGGTCAGCCTGTGTATATATGTTCTCTACACAATAAACAACCCGCATACATACGCAGGTTGTTGATGCAACAACCCGTGTCTCTATTTCATGAAAGTATTTGTAATAAAAAGGGATTTTTCCTCTTTCCTAATAAAATTTCACAGTTCTCAAGGCTTTCTTGAATCAGCCAGAGTCTCTATCTATGGCCATAGCTTAGGTATAGATTCCAATTTACTTTTTTCCTTAGTATTCTTGTGTTTGTCCTAAAAGGTTTAGAGCGAGCTGTAAAGTCTTGATATCCACCTTTTTTTTTCTTGGTTGAAACCTTGCGATCTGCGGTAGGCTTAGGGTCCTTACTAGTCTTGTTTTTAGTTTTCTCTTTGTCTCTATTTCTTGCTTTGGAAAAAAAAAAGTTTTTACTTCGATTTTTTCTCATTAAAGAAGTTCAAAAAATAAAAAAGAGAATTTATTTTCTTTCATTTAGTTTGGTAAAGTAGTTAAAGTTGTTATTTGCAAAAGGAAAAAGAGTGTTTATTTCCAAGTTCTTTTGATTTCCTGAAACATAAGTAGTTTGTAGTTAAGAGAAAGCAAGTTTTTAGGATTTCTTCCATTTACAAGATCTTGAAATATTAGTTAGAAAAGTTGAATTTACAAAGAGTTGGTTACAAGCTTTGTTTTTAATTTCGAAGTAATTTTGCTTTCAAGTACTTTAAATTTATCTTCATTATTCATCTCTTTATCACACCATTAGTTTCACTACCGTACCTTTTGATTAAATCAATCCTTAAAAATAACACCTAATCTAAAATACATTAGACTTTTCTGTTTATAGGGTTCACAAACTAGTTTAGTGTTTTAGGGCCTTGAATTATGTGTGAAGAGGAAAATATTCAAGGCCACTTTAAAATAAACATCAGAATCTGAGTTAGGGAGTGATTTAAGTCCAATATCGTAAGATTTATTCGAGACCCCCCTCTAACACACAAGATAAACATCAGGTCGTGTAAGGAAAGGAAGAGGAGATAACCCCTCCAAAGTTGGATTGAACGTAATGGGGATTGTATATTGAGGGCCTTTCTCGATAACAATAGCGATCACATTTGCCTACGGAGATTCATGGACCTCAAATCCGTTCGATATCCTCAGTTTTCTTCTATAAAATTTTCCTTTGATACCCTTGAAGGGCTTCAAACTTGTTATCCTTCTCATTACGATTTGCCCGACTGTTGACTGTACCCGCCTGGTAACCGACTGCGAGATGGAAACCTAGTTTCCCATATTTTATGGACTTACAGAGGTGATTGTGGGGTTATACCGTGGTACCTAGGATAGATGTTGGATCATGATTCACAAAGTATACCCGAAGGGTGCTTCCGTGTTGGAGTTCCACTTGCACCGGTTAATTTCTCTAGTGTCGATTGGCATAACTGTCCTTCCTACTAGATAATCGATTGCTTGATTTATCTTTAGGAAACCTTTTAGTGTGTGCTTTGTGTTCTACACTAGTCAAGCTTTACTGTTTCATTTGATCATTTCACAAAGTGGAAGATCAACAACTTTGTCGGTCGCAAAGGCTTCAGGGCTTGTCACTGGTTACTTTGGAGCCACCTCCGCCACTGTTAAGGTGAAGACTTGAGCAAGAAGGGTTGTTTGAAGCAACTGAGCCATAGGAAACTGTTCTTGAGCCTGCTCCACGAGAAGAATTTCTGAATCTGAATGAATCTACCATTTCTGACCTTGAGGCAGAAGGTCTCATGTCAGCTAACCCTCTGATTACCGACTTGTCGGTGCCAATCTTGATTCATATTGTCTCTCCCGAGGTGACATCTTCCCAATGTTAGCTAGTCCTACGAGCGACAATGGAAGTGAATGTTGCTACTTCGCCCGGGAGTCCTCATACTCCCATTAAGGCTAATACTTTAGGGGGAGTCCTACCTCCTCTCCCACCTTCCCCAGTCAGGACCACAGTGGTCTCGACTCCCTCAACTTCAAGTAGTGGTTCGATACCGTTATCGGCTTCGAGCACTGTTATGTTTACTCAGAGTGTGATGGGTCCTCCTTTTTCATATGGGATGTCTAACTTTGATACAAACTCAGTTCTTACTTATTCTACCTTACAAACCATGGGTCTAGGGGCTAGGAGCTCAAACGGTCCCATGTAGGGGTCAATTAGGGGCACTTCTGTCCCTTTTAATTCTATCCCTTATGGTAAGGGTCATATACCTCCTCCGTCCCCTTTGCTCGGTGGTGCTTTTCAACATCCAATCGGGACAAACACTAATTATAGCTTGTTTGGTGGAGGCAGTTTAGGACCTTCATATTATACAATTCCAGTGGGATCTATGTCTTTCTCTTTGTTCGATGCATTTGGAAACAATTTTTTTTCTTCGATTGTTGTCTCAGCTGGGAGAAACCCTAGTTTTGGTCAACAGAACTTGGTGCAAGGTACTATTCCTTCACAGGGAGCGACGACTGGATTTTTCTTCACATAGGGTCTTTGGAATCCTTGGCAGGGATCAGTTATCTCACAAGGGATGTTGGTCGGGGGAAACCCCTTCCATACTCAATGGAACCCTGGGTAGGGCTCTGTACCCATGCCCATCAGATCGACTAGGGTTATCCCCTTCCAAGGTCCTTAGAACACAATGCAGGGAGCAATCCTTGAACAAGCTATGTTGTCTAATTTTGGGAGTGAATCGATGATACCCCAACAGACACAATTTACTTATGTTGGTCAAGGCCAAAATTTCTACTAGAACCCTGGCCAAAAGTCCAACTTTTCTTGGCAACCTGGTGCCAGTCAAACTCCAGGACCCTCTTTTCCTGTCACAACTAAAACTACCATATCTAGCAATGCTACATATACTAGACTTGTCGACATTACTGAATGACTTGATTTTTCACGATCCGTGTTGTCCCCCCATCCGGACTAAGTTAGCTTCAGATATTCCAAAATTTTAGGGCAATCCTAGCGAGGATCCAGGTGATTATGTGGCGAATTTTCATTTATGGTGCTCGCCAAACTCGTTGAAGGATGAATCTGTCGAGTTGTGTATTTTTGAATGCACTCTTATAGGGGGTGTTGTGAAGTGGTATATTGAGCTCTATGGCTCGAGGTACTCTTACTTCAATGACTTGGAAATGGTTTTCTTGAACCATTTATAGTTTCCTGTGATATACGATGTCGGCACCGAATTGTTGGCCAACTTTGAGAAAACCAAGGCTGAACACATCTTTGATCATATCTGAGAGTGGAAACATAGAAAGAGATTAATTAAGGTCAAGGTCCCTCTTGCTTTCTGTTGGGCCTCAGAAAGGTCACATTTATATCCTCTTTTTCCTTCACTATTCCTTACATTTCATCGTCCCATTAACCTTCCATTATACCATTTCCATAATGATACTTGGGTTTCTCCTTATTATTTTCCATTGTATTCATTTTAGTATTATAAGTGAATCTGTGATTAAATATTAGAAAAATAACATATTTTCATTATATATCAAGGTTGGAATGAGTTTGATGATGTGTGCAGACATATGTGAAGATTTTAACAAAGTCAAATATTACCACCTAGCCTCAAATTCGAATTTCATATTCAAGTTTTGAAGATTTGAAGAATATTTGGGACAATCATTCAAGCACATTCAAAGGAGAAGATCATGGAATATTTGGATGGCATATCTTATCTAAGATATGTGAGAGATGTTTGGAGGATTTGAAGGGATCATATCTTCTAATTATAGGATAGTAGTTGAGAATGGTTGAGAGAATAGTGGATCTGTAATTATGACACTCTTCAAGACTCTCATGTATATAAGAGAGTGTTCTCTCTTCATGAGGGGGATCATGTCATTCATAATTGGGAGAGTGAGAGATCATGTAATTCATAATTTAATCTTGTAATTAGGAGAAGGGGATTCTTAGCTTTGTTATTCTTTCATGCTTTGTCATTTGACTCTTGTAATATAATTTGATATTGATATATTGTGTGAGCTCACATATGTATTTTGGTCATTCAACTCTTCACATGTAGTATTACTTTCCTAGATTGATTTCTTGCTTTCCTAGTTAGTCTTTCAATGCCTTGCTAGAATAATTTCATTTCAGCAATTTATATTAGATTACTTCTACTTTAGTCTTGCATATACAGTGTGTGTGCTTCATAAGCCTACAAACCTCGGATTGAAAAATTAAATAGTTGGTCAAGTACTACAATGGAATTAAACGACCATATTTCCGCCTAACATTTTGGCGCCGCTGTCGGGGAAGCACAATGGATTGAAGTTTAGTTTGATTTTCTTGCAAGCGTAACTAGAGTGTGAATTTCAATTTCAGCAAGTGTGCTTGATTTTTGCAACTATGAAGAGGTTTTCATGTGTTTCAGCAAGTATGATTTTTAGTTTTTTTTTATTTTTGATTTGGGTTCTATAAGAACCCCTTTTGCAATATGATTTAACCATGAGTGTCAAATTGGAACAACTCGCTGAGATCCTGGCGAAAACTGGGATTTCTTCTTCTCAGGAAGAGGAGATCTTGACAACAACCCAGAGCTTAAATACTCCTCCAAAAATGAACGAGAAATAAACATCTGAGGAACTTGAGGAGGACAATGAGGAGTTGTAGCATGATCTAAGTGAGGGAAATCGTGCCTACGAGAGTTATATCGAGCAATGGTTCTAGGTAAGCACTTGATTAGCTCCATTTTTTAATTTTTATTTAGAAATTTTGCGGCAACTAGATTCATTCACTCTCGAATATTTCCATTATTCATTTGAAAAATTACCACTAAACATATTGTTGTTACTATTGCATGCTTGGCTCCATTGAAAGTTTGACTACACGTAACTAATCTTTAAGTTTCAATGAGCATAAAGTAGGTAGGCTAACGAATAAAACAACGTTTTTGGTCTAATTTAAAAAAAAAATAAGTATGCTCTCCTCCGTGCTTTGGGCGATCGCGAGGATCAGAAAATAGGGATGATTTTGATTTCAGGAATGAATGTTTTTGCAAACATGCTTAAACAGTAAACACAATAAATAAAAAAATAGACGAATAAAACAAAGCCGAGTCTTTACATGCTGAAACAGTCACTGAATTTTACATGCTGTTACAGCAAAATTTTATATACTGAAATAGTGAAATTTATACATGTTGATACAGTAAAATTTTACATGCTGATACAATGAAAATTTTACATGTTGTTACAGCATGCTGAAACAGTGAAATTTTTACATGCTGAGACAGTCGTTGTTACAGCCAAAATTTTATATGCTGAAATAGTGATGCTTTTTGTTGTAACAGTGATTGAATAGTGTCATTCCTGTGCTCTTCTCATTTTTAACTTTCGGTCTGGTCCATTTCTGAAACTTTGTTCTGCTTGTAATAGGTTGAATTGTGTTTTCCACCCATGCTAACCCTGCAACCTGGAAACAAAAACAAAACCTGCAATTGTGACAATGAAATAAGAAAATACTTCGGTGGACTTCTCTTGGATCTATGATAACAAACAACAAAACAATCAATTGATTAGTCAAATCCTCTTTCTTTTCCTCACCTCCGATGAATGAGAATCCACATGTGATTTTTGTCACAAATTCCGGTAACTAGAATGATATGCAAGTGACAATTTTATGGGATTGGTTAGTTATTGCACATTTTAAGATCTCAAAAAGATTTCGAGATCAATCCTTTCTGGGGTCAATTGTTAGCTGCCAGTTGATGACTCATTCCCATTCTTTGTTGATCATTGTGCTATCGAGAGATTGAAGAGATTTTCCTGCCGGAGGTTGCAAAACTAAAATCCATCTGTCATTTGATTGTGTATCAATTCGATTTGCAACAATCTTCTTGCCAATTCATTTCTTCCAGAATTAATTGATGGTCTTGATCTATGGTATTGGAGATATGTTTCTAGCTGTCATGATTTTCTTGCTCTCACTGGACATTTTTCCCAAATTTGATTTCACGAGAAAGATCTAGTTTGATTTCTAACTCTCAAATTGAAATTGTCCGTCACTTGACGTCCATTTGTAGGCAGTCAACTTCGGGTGAAATTTATGAGCAAACAGTGACAAATTTTAAAAATCGGGCACATGGGTTTTGTGCAAAAGGGTCTCATTTAGCTGACTCTCCAGCAATTTTTGAAAATTCTACTTAGTTTGATAACGGTTCGCGTTTTTATGAACATGAAAATATATATTTCGGGATGGTTGGTTTTCCAACGTGTCACACAAACACAGGCAGCATGAACATCAGTAGGATCGATTGACAGAGCTTTGATTGCATGCACGACGGAGAAATATAAAGAGAATAACTCAGAACCATGGGTAGAATGTATCAATTTAGGAGGGTAGAGTCAATAATTGTTTTTTGCTCTCGACATCAATGAATGATGTATTTTTTTAGGCATTATGTTACTTTCTTCGGGATTGACGTTTGCGTTTGCTTACAGGTTTATATTTGTCACAGAGACTTGTATACTCTGGAGGTTTAATATATTTGATGATGTACGGGTCTGATCATGCAGAAATCAATCAAAATAAATGTTGGGAATCCTGGCTTTGGCAGACATACTACCACGATTGGGAAAGAATAGAGCTTGAGAACGCAAATCCTTCCAGCAAAAATTCAACACTACCGCATTGAAAACACTGAAATTCGATCAAAACACAGGCAGGAAATTTTTTTCATAGTTTTGTTCATTTTGTAAATAAATTATATTTTGTTTGTAAATAAATGAAACAGTTTATATATATATATATATATATATATATATATATTTGTTTGTTTTGTATTAACAACAGGAAACTAATATTTCTTTGTTTGTTAGTTTTTAATAACAAAAAATATTTTTGTTTATATATATGTTTTTGTTTTGTTTTATTATAAAACAAAAACAATAAAACAAACAAAGAAAAACAATAAACAAAAAAAAATTTATAAAACCATGAAAACACACAAAAACATTATAAAAATAAAAATTATAAAAATAAAAAACATTGTCAAAAATTGAAAATGGACATCTCATTCCTGAAAACGATAGTCAAGACATGTTTTTATGCTTAACATTAATTTGTTTTTCTTAAGTCACTTCTTGTAGCAATGGACAATGAGATAAGTGTGCAACGACAATAGGTATAAAAACATAGTTTATTTCTTTGAGTTTTTCGCATTCGTACTTATTTCTGTTTTGCATGATATATTCTTTGCAAATCTCACATTTTTTATGCAGGAATTTGTACTAAGATTTTCAGGTTCACAGCCGATCGCATTCCATGTTGAAGTGATTTTCAAGAATCACAAAATTTTTCAGAAACACATGCTTTTCTAGACAGCTTGAAGGAGTTGTTACTCAACATAAATATTTTGCTATTGCACAGAAATATTTTGTTGTTACACAGCAACATCATGTTGATACACTGTTATTTCCGCATTTTTCCAAATTTCATGCTGTGACACTATCTCATTTCTTCTTCAAAGTTGATTAGTCATCCTGGTGTTGAAGCCATCTTCCATTTCCTTAACTTTCATGACTTCACACGCACCTATTTTTCTGAGTTGCATACATTCCTTTATCTTTTTGCCTTCTTTTTCCTTTCCAGTTTTCCTTCTGAATAAAACAAACCTCTTTCCATGATTACATTTCCTTGCCATAAACCCTGTTGCTACTGATATCTTTACATCTATAGTCCTACCAATCTTTTTATAAACTCACGTTGACTAATGTGGGATTCCTTAAGGCCCACCTTTCAATAGTCTTGCCCCATCGACCTCAACACATTATCTGGGATATAGACTAGAGTTCATTTTGAGTACCTAGAGGCTTGCATGCCTTAATGGAAAGTTCTCTCGCTGACGATCATGGGAATACATCAATGTCCCTTGATCATCAGATCTTGCAAGTGGCTCGACATCAACCCATATATTCACACATCACAAGATGTACTCGGGTACCTTGACACTCATTGTCATCACTAGTGAGTTTGTCTCGCATTGGTTAATGACACTCATCAATGGTCGGTAATCCAATGATTTTTCTTCATGATCGACATCGACACATTCATTCGCATGATGAGAATTGTACCATCATTTTTGTAGCGGGTGAAGACTATACACTTTTTCATTATCCCCTCAGTAGTTGCAACAATTTGATTTCAGATCTATGAGAGTATCACGGTTCCATATTCTTTGCCTTCCCCATTTCTCATGATTTAGCAGTAACAGTTCAAATTCCTTCATTTCCTATGATCCAGTTACAGCAGCAACAACATTAGCAATTCCATTTTTATGATCTTGCAACAGTGACACCTTCTTGATATTCTTTTCTCCAGTAGTTACAACAGTTGTAGCTACAGCGCCAGTCACGTTTTCCTGATCCAACAGTCGCAACAACTACATCTACTTTTTAGGTAAGTGGAGGTATGTTATTTTCTAAGCTTTAATCACACAATTTCTTATATGCCGACTTGAATATTTTGGAAAATTTCCTCACCATGACTCTCTTTCCTTCCATGACCTACACTAAGTTGCATGAGGGCATGCAACCGATCCAGTTGGGTGGGGGGGGGGGGCTCTTTCACCACATATTCATTACCATTATTCCATTTTACCATCTCATCATTCCATTTATGATTCACTAACATTTATTTTCCAACAAACACTTTGTTTCATTTCGATTGATACACATATTTGCATGATTCATAAAGATAAAGAAAAGGCTTTCTTATACACAGTGATGCTTTCTTATGCACATTGATAGCTTATTATTTCCAATGAGTATATGGCTAAATTATTGCAACAAGAAAATAAATAAGTGAAATGAATGTTGTTAACACAAGAACCAACATCTTTTGTATTCATGGTTGTCACACAAGAACCAACCATAAGAAAATTTCACATGTTGTTACACATATTTCACATGTTGTT
>ML790540.1:37185-49226 GCA_009831015.1 Picea engelmannii
TTTTTCCTCAATATCATCTAGTTCTGAATCAGTATTCTTGTCTTCTTTAAAAGATTCTTCTCTAGTAATAGATTTATCTTTGTTAATTCTCATTTCATATGCAGTTAGAGTTCCTAGGAGTTGATCAATGGACAAAGTTTTAAGATCATTTAGTTCTTCTATTGCAGAGACTTTTGGATTAAATTTATCAAGCAGAGATCTTAAAATATTCTGAACTAAAATTGATTCTTCAAACTTCTCACCAAGACCCTTCATGGCATTGACAAGTTATTCCACTCTTAAAAAATACTTTCTAACTGTTTTATCTTCATCCATCTTAAATTGTTCAAATTTCAATCTATATGTTTGAAGTTTGGCATCTTTTACCTTCTCATTTTCTTTATAACTTCTAATAAGTTTATCCCACATTGATTTGTCATATTCAAGATGCATCACCTTTAAAAACTTAGCTTCAACAATTCCATTCAAGATAGCATTCATTTCCTTTGCATTGAAGTTAAATTCTAACTTATCATATTTAGTAGCTATCAAAGCAGGCTTTATATATCCAGTCACTACTACATCCCAAACATCAACAACTAAGGCCATTATGTAAGTTCTCATTCTAACTTTCCAGAAGGAAAAATGTGTTCCATCAAACAGAGGTGGCTTATTGGCTGAAGTCCCTTCATGAATTGTCATGTTTAATATTACAGATCTACCTTTAAATAAAAGGAGCCCTCTCTAATACCAATTGTTGAAATTACTAAGACAACTGAGAGGGGGGGGTGATTCAGTTGTTACTGTGCTTAAACAATTTAAGACTTATTCAAACAATTTTTAATCTCTTCCAACTGAACATCAATAATATGCAAGATATGAACAACATAAATAATGAACACCAGTCACACATAAAATATACATAGAGACATATTTTCACGAGGAAACCCATAGAGGGAGAAAAACTCTTCTTCTTCGAATGATATGCAGTCTTTTAAGTTTTGTACATCATCTATCTTTGAGTACCAACTCAATGTGAGGCTACTACCTCTGTTTTACAAGCTCCAACTTGTTGAGAGAACCAACTCTCTAGTTTCTCTAACACCCACTAGAAGGGAGCATCAACTCCCTGTGTGTTCCAACACCAATTGGACATATACAAGAACCAACTTGCATACAGAAAACCTTGTGTTTTCCTTAGCACTACCCTGCCACCCTATTTTCTAGCCACAACTAGATGGAAGATACAACTTCCAATATTCAACCACCAACTTGAATATCAGAGGACCATAGTCCTCCCTAGCACCATCCTACCTCCCTGTTTAAAAAAAAATTGGTTGGATAATCAACAATACATGTATATCAATTCTTACTGATTCTTCTCTGTTGTGTAAATATGCTATGCTTCTATATGTTCTACAATTCTTCTCTTCTTCTGTTTGTTTTACAAATCTTCTCTTCTTCTACCTGTTCATCTTTTGTCTCTCTTCTCTGAGTTTGATTTCACACTATGCATACTCGGTCGCTCCATCTCACACGGTCGCTCACCTCGAATCTCCAAGGAAAAACACCTCAGCAACTGGATCGCCAAACATCCAAGAACCATGATTCAGTTCAGTTAACTGAATTGTAACTTAACATCTAACCGTGAGGTGGAATAGTATCCCTTTGATCAAATTTTGAATTCACCAGCATCGTTGGATTACATCTGCAAGGTCTCGCGTTTATCCCATGTGCCCACTGGCTGTGACCACTGGTTAAACAGAAAGTGATTTCGTGGTTTTGCATTTCGGAAATCCTATGGTGAGAAATATCGACTTTCTATGTCGTGGTCTCTGAAATGGAGGTTAGCTACTAGCTCTTTCCCTTCTCGTGACCACTGGCTATGACTAAGCACTTATCCATAAAGCGCTTCGTGATTTGCAATTTCGAGAGTCTTGTGATGAGGCATCTCGACTCTCCATGTCCCGATCTTTGAAAATAGGGTTTAGCAATTAGCACCTTACCTTTTTGTGACCACCGACAATGACCATAGGCTACACCAACAAGTGCTATGCAATTTCACGTTTCGAAACTCTTGTAATGAGTCTTCTCGACTCTCCATGTCGTGATCTCTGAAATGGAGCTTAGCTTGGCTAGCTTCTTCCTCTCATATGACCACCAGTTGTGACCAAGCGCTTATCCATAAAGAGCTTCTCTCTCCAGATCAACGGTCCACAACCCTCTTTGATCATGTCGTGACCTCACATATCGCGAGTTCGAGAGGTTAGAGCACCTCTTTCCTTTGACCTTTCAGTCAATGAAATGTTGATCTTTAGCCACATGTCCTATGGATCCTACGGCTCAAGTCATTTAATGACTTCACATATCATAAGTTTGAGAGGTTAGAGAACCTCCTTCCTTTGACTTTTCAGTCAGCGAAATGCTAATCGCTAGCCACATGTCCTCTCGATGGACGGTTCCCCTACTTTCAGGACTTTGTAAGCCTACTTCACCTTACACTTAAAGGTTGTGCTCATTCTTATGGATCCAATGTTGGTCAGTCCTCATACTTAGATATGATTCTTGAGATCTATTCTCCTCTTTTTCGTTCTCCTTCTCTCTGAATTCAAATCTGACGGCCATCGAGAATTCTGAATGGGTGATCCAACGGTCACTATTGCTCTTCATTGTTGAGCTTACTCTTTTGATCTTTCCATCAATGGAAAAAAGTATACTTTTCCACTATTCATCATCGTCGTGATCTCTTATCTAGCCATCAATGACAACAAGCATACTCTTCCACTATCTGTAAACATGCCAATAGATAGAGGAAGACACAGAGGGGGGGCTATAAATTGTGTGTGGGAGGGAGTGAGAGAAAGGCATAGAAGGGCACTAGAGAGAGTGTGTGAGAGTGTGAGAGGGAGAGAGAGGAAGATAGAGAGATAGAGAGAGGTAAATGTAGGATATAGGGGGAGATGTAGGAGATATAGACAATATATAGTGGGAGGGAGGGGGGGGAAGAGGGAGGAGGGGGGTAGAGAGAGAGAGACTGTGTGAGAGCGTGGGAGGGAGAGAAAAAGGGGAAGAGAGAGAGAGAGAGAGGAAGAGGGGGGGATAGAGAGGGAGTGGGTGTGAGTATGAGGCATGTCAAGGCAAGGTATAGGTCTATGTCTTTGTCTTTCCATGCCTTGTGATGATGTCCAAGTATTTCCATGTCTAGGTATTTCCATGTATAGGAGTGTGATAAAGAGAAAGGGAGATAGACAGGGGGGTAGAGAGGGAGGGTGAGAAGGATATAGAGAGGGGGGGTATATGTAGGAGAGAGAGAGAGAGAGAGGGAGGGATGGGTTAGTAACTTATAAGATCGCATGCACGTTATTAGGAATGTGTGTGCACTCCTAGAGCATATGTGCATCCCTAGAGCACGTTCACGCTCTTAAGAACACACACGCATTCTTTTGAATTCAAATTTTTTGGGAAGGATTGACAATGTGTATTCTGACTTGGTTGGCTCCGATTTAGGTTTGGGATGACAAACCTAGTTTTTCAGTCTACAAATTGATTAAAAAACCTCCATTTTTTTAATACCCCTATATATATTTGTCTTTGGCGTTATTTTTCTATAGGCTAAGAAATTCAGTTGTTGATGAAACTATAGACATATATAGAGTCAGCTATGCAAATTTCAAATATATATAAAGAAAAAATTAAAAAATATTGTTTACTATTTTTAATCTATTTTCATCTTCACATATATCAAAATCCTAGAATACATACTTCTCTTATTTCTACTATAAAGTTTTGTCCGCTTAACCATTTCTCAAATGAGTTATATGTGGCACTAGAGGAGATTGATACCTATGATATGAAAATTAAAAAAAGAAAAATGTTTTGATAATGTTAAGACCCTCTTAGCCTTCACAAACAAAAGATGTTGTAATTTCAATCATATGTTTACTTTGGTAATTTAAAAAATATATATTAAATTAATATTAAAAATTTCCAAAAAATATACAGCACAAGAAAAATAGGTTCTCTACAAGTATACAAGTTTTTGGAACAAAATTCCATCTTTAAGGTACTCAACACCTGCACGAACAAAAACATATACCTTATATTTTGTTAGAAAAATAAGATACCATTGTTAGAAAAAATCAAATTTGACATAGTTCTTCACAATTTCTATGAATAAAAGTTGAATATTCGGAAATCCAATTCAATTTCCTACATTTCATCTTCTTACACCACATTAAAATTCATTGTAAGAGTACCTTGAAAAATCCATCCAACTTAATAGATTGTTGTTTTTCCAATATTGCATTGCCACTAAAGAGTCATGAGAGACCATTATTAGCTTGCACTCGCCTATAATCATAGAATATACTTCACAATACACAAATCTCATTAGGATTTCTCAAAAATCACAGTCAAAACATTCTCAAATATTGCCAAATGCTACTCCAAACCTATGAAAAAACACATATACATGAAATAAAGGCATGCAAATTCTTGAGAGATCTTCATGATCATAGTATATATCACATACACTCCAATTATACGACAATCATAGAAGACACCTCACATACACAAATTTCATTCAACTTTCTCAAAAACTACACACCACACACTTTCAAATTTTCACAAGTTTTGCATTATATAGTAAAATGAACGTAAACAAACTATGAAGAAAATATATATAAGTACAGTAAAGACACACAAACCCCTGACAGTTCTCCAATATAGAAGTACACACCTCAGATACTCCAATGAAATTATAATAATAGAAGATACCTCACAATGCACCAATCTCATTCAACTTTCTCAAAAGTCACAGTCAAAGCATTGTCAAATATCTTAAAATTTCTCATGACATGGTAAATTACCATATACCTTTGTTGGAGATCGCCAAAAAAAAGGGGATAAGAAAATTAAAGGTAATGGGCTACTCAAATTTGGCCATCGACTTGGAAACAAAAAAAGCCACAGTGGAGGACATTCGACTTGGCCCTTTTCTCTAGGATATTATGTTTTCTGTCCAATCCTTTGAGTGGCTCTCTTTTAGCCATATTTATAGGGAGCTTAATGGAAAAGTTGATGAGATCTCTAAGGAATCCTTGACTCTTCCAATTGGGGCATTTGGATTTTATGAATTTATTGAAGGGGGATAGGATGAGTCCATGGAGTCTCGGCTATAATTCTTTTTTATTGATTTTGTATGACAATTTGGTATCAGATGCCAAAGTAAGTAAGGACTAAAGTGGCTATGTCAACTAAGATTTTTTTTATATTTATGTATAGGATTTGTTGTAGTAGATATGCAGTGATGACTTTTTGTAGAAAAGGTGCAACATGTAGTATGGATTGTTGGGTATTTTCTCTCAAGATAGGATGGGTTGATAAGTTCTAAATAGTTATTTTATGAACAATAATATGTATGTTCACCTCTCATAAATATAAATATTTTTTCTCGGGAAAAAAATTTCCATGTACCTACGCAACAATGACAAAAATCATCAACACATGGTATTACCCACATCATTTCAATTGAAAGACTTGAAACAAAGAAAGAAACTACATTATAAATTATTATGTTATTAGTCAACTGGAAAGCCCAATAATTTCAGAAGTTACCCTATATTGACATCTCTCGACTCGCAGTTTTCATTATTTCTCCATCCATTTTTATTACTTTAAATACATTAATCATTTTCTAAGTGAAATTCAGAAAGCACTCAAAAGTAACACATGATCCAAAGTTCTTTCAAATGCACTATTTCACCCTCAAATGTCACAATCATATTGAATTTTTCCACTCATTGTTTTTCTTAAGCTACAAATATGTTGGATGTATGGGATGACACAGGTTCTACCTTAGTTATCCAACAAAACCCTGCAAACCATCGTCCCTTCTGGAGAGAAGAAGGCAACACTACACACAGAGTGCACAATGTAGTCTCATCCAAGATGGCTTATGGGTGACTGTTGGACCCATATGTTTTATTCATGGAAGGGATGTTGCTCATGGGGATGTTAGACATACTTCTAATTTTCTATTTACTTCAACATTCATCAGATCTACTATTCCATAACCATATTCATTCATTAACATTCATTCTGCATAAATATCATACTAATCTATTGTGTGTCACATCTTACTACTTAACAAAGTCTTTCATCCCACATAATCAAAGTAACAACAAGAAATAAAACATACATTCCACACAATGACACCATAGTTTGTCGTGGTTCACCCCCCTGGGCTACGCCCACAAATATTTGGCATTATCTTCTTCTTTATTCATCTTCATCAATTCCTTACATTGTGTGCATTACATCAAAAGCACATAAATGCACATGTATAGGTGTCGTGAGGATAATTAGTGTCGCACCAAGCTCCACATCTTGTAACCTAGCCCTCATTTGTAATCCATAAGTCTCCCAAACTGACTCAACATTAGCTCCATAACTCTCAACCAAAAACTAGTAACTGCGACTCAAAAATCATCAAATACTAACTCATATAACCTCCATAAGATCATATCCTTGGGTATTACACTACATATTTATACTACAAAAATGGATAAAAACCATTTACATCAAATACCAAAACCATAACCCTGAGTGGATTAGGTTTGTCCACATTACAACCTCATGTGTGTGGCTAGTCCTTGATCCAACCATTTCCTCATCGTGTTTCCCTTCTTTCTTCCTTTGACTTTCCTCTTCCTTGCACTACTTTTCCTTATTTTTTGGTGCGATGCTTTTCCTTATCTTCTGGGGCACACTCCTATTTTGGTCCCAATTCTAACTATCTTCCAAAATTGTTTCATTTTTCCCCAAAATAGCCTCCTCCAACAAGCCCCCAACACTTACCCATGGCTCGTCCTGAGCCACTTAGGCAATTTTTCCATCCTTCACTAATTTTTTAAACTCCTGGAATCTGCCCAAAATGTCTTCAGCTCGATTTTTTTCCTATGCACTCTTCTCAGCTACATACTCCAAAATCTATGCAAAGATGTTCTCCTTCATCAATTCTTTAGTCTCCAAGATAATTTTCCCAATCTCCCCCTTAGTTGTGTCAATCTTACTCATCATTTTCTCTCCTCACTCTTGCAGTGGCTCTAGCTAAGCTTACCTCGAATGCTTCTCTATATGTATGCTCTTCAGCTCTACCTGCATGTTCTTCAAGTCTTGTGCACTTCTCAACCTATCTTGAATGGTCATTATCTTATGTTTTTGCTTCAATTCATGCACTACAGTGTTTACTCCTTCTTCCTTCTTATCTAAGTTCTGTAGTCTGTCATCCTCCTGTAGGATTTTCCATAGTTTTGCGCTTTTTTCATACAACTCTATGATTTTCTGGAATCTCTGCATAATTTTATCCTTATGATCTGTCACCTCCTACACCCTTTGTGATATGACCTTTGGTGGAGTGATTGGTTGGAAGAGTTCCATCAACTTTGTGATATGGCTCTCATAGTTTTCCATTGTCTATGCTATATTTTCAATCTTCTCCTATATTTCTAAGTTTCCTTCCTCTGCATTGTCCGAGATTGTTTTGAACACTTCTTCTATGCGTTGCACTATCTGTTCTGTGGACTTCTTCACATCATCTCTCTCATACTTCACCTCATTGATTGTAATCTTTAGTGTGTCCCTTACTTCCTTATCCAAATATAACTCTGTCACATCTGCGTGTGCTCTTTATTGAATCTCTTGTGTTATGCTAAGTTGCAGCTTATACAATAGTTTGGTTGGGACCTTGGCCAGTGACAATTCCAATTGATCAATGTCCTTCAACTATTTCTGTGTTGTCTCTTTGTCCACTTCCAACATGTCATGAGTAATAGGAAAATTTTCGCTCCCTATGGTTATCACTTGTATTATTTCCTGTGATGGCATTGTCTTTTCCTGTGGAGTATGTTGTGGTTGTGTATGTTCTTTTTGTGGCATTGTGTTCAATTTCAGTTGTGGAAATGCCTCCTTAACTTCTGTCATATTTTTAATGATCTCCTCTTTGTGCTTCTCAGCATCGTCCCATGAGTCTATTGTATGGTCCTGGACCTTTTATCTGACCATCTCCGCATCATCCTCTGTCAAGGTCAACTCAGGGACACTCTTGTGTGCTTTCATATTCTTTCGCTGGCCTGCTTCCTGTAGCACATTCCTCTTCATTGACAAATTTTTTGTCTATGCTAAAGTTGTTCATACTTCTATGTCGGGTACATCACCTCCTCTAAGTTCCTCTTGTGCATGAATATATTTATCCTTTTCTACTCCTCCATTGGTTACTTTGGCGCGGTCCTTCTCCTATGATGAGGGATTATTTTTTCTTGGTTTTCTAGATTTCACGCTCCCTCCTCTTTCCTTTTCACTCTCTACAACCTTCCTTGTATATGTTACTGGATTGTTGGATTTCTGCGAGGTGCCAGCTTCTACTATCTACTTTCCCTTTTTTCCTTCTTTGAATTCATTGGTACCTTCCATTCATCTGGCCATTATTTCATGTTCCATTGGACTTCATCTCCAGTCACACAATACCTCATCTCTAGCCAATTCTTCTTTGGATCTCTTTTTTCCTAAATCCACACATTATGTCTTGACACCTGAAAGTTGACTATATATTTATGTTCCTCCACCACTTATGGTGGTATCCTCCATGTCCCAGCCACCTTTTCTTGTATTTCATAAAAATACCTCACAAATGTGCTAGAATTAGCCTTTGTTTCCTTTGCATCTAATATGTGCCACAAATTTATGTATTGCATTACGTGGCACTTTCCAATACTTTGGAAAAATACACTCTATTTGGGGTGTCCCAAACCCACCAAATCTATGAGTATGATCAACCATGAATAGTGGAACTATGTTCCAAAATATTTCACTTCTTGGAATTCATCCAAAAATCGATTCAATAAGTATGGGGCCCAAATTAACCAACTTCCTTTTTTGCACTATGCAACTGCTACTATGGCACATGTTGGTCCTTCCTCTTTGCGAAAATTCCTCAATAGTTTACATTCCATTAACTTATTTTCCAATATTGTCGTAGGTTCACTAATACTATTGATTATTAACCCTCTTGACCCCCTGTCAGTTCTAAACTTCTTCTTCATTTCCTTTGCAATAGCCTTCTCCTTAGTCTTGTCATCTAGGTATTTCTCTAGATTTTATCCATTAGTTGGAAGACCTGTTATTTATGCAATCTGGTCTACATTAATTGACACTGGTCTGTCCATCCACAAAACACCTCCATGCACCAAGGATAGCAATTGTTTGACGAAATTATTAACATATTTACCCCTTCCAAAATGTGGAATTTCTAATAAATTCATTATTCTTGTATTCTACAACCCTGTAATCCACTTCTTTGGCTCTAATATTGGAACTCCTTAGGAACATATCCCTTTTCTCTCCATATATACCTATCGCTCAAACTCAAGGAAATTTTTCATGTCTGTAATGTCATGGTCTATGTATTTTGATTTGTCCACGTGTCGTAAAACACCAGGAAGGATTGTAACTCCTTCAGGTATATGTGGTAATGCTATTGTAACTTTTGCATGCTTGCACGACGACCTCTACACTAGTTGTTTCCCCTTTCACTTTTTTGTCATGGTGGATGGACCTGCTTCCTGGTACACATCATATTCTTCCTCCACGTCGCAATATTTTTTCCTATGACATATTCAACCTGTACCTATTCTTCTATTTGCGGTGTTGTCTCTGCGACAAGTTTTTGTACTTGTTCGTCCTCTGCCCTAGGCTTATATAACTCTATTATTTCTTCATCTTCCCCACTTTTATTCTACAGAGCTACCAAACCCAACTTCTATGTAGGGTTTGTTTCTTCAGCACTTAGATCCACATCCATCTGCTCAGCTACAGATTCATGTTCTTCGGCAATTGTTGGACCGAGTGGCTCAATCATAGGTGATGGGATTTCATCCACATCGAGAAATCCTTCATGTTGATTAAGGTTTTGAACTTATGGTGCTTTCTCCTGCGGTGATCTGATGTCGATGCAAGTCTTTCTTACAGTGCGGGTGGGAGCTCCAACTTTCGGTAGTGCCATGCTGCAAAACCCTGAAAAATACCACTCTGAATCTTTGTTGAACGCTCTGAAAATATATTATCACACTTAGTTTGTCTTCCTTAGCTCTCTTCTTCTCTAATTAAAAATGAGTCATGTTGTGTAAGTTTCCTTCTTTTATATCTCCTCTCATAAATTCTCTGATGCGCCCTATTTTTTCGTTCACTGATTTCTGTATTTCTGGCCACTTTCCATTCCAATGCTCTACGTTCACATTTTTATTTCATGCAGTGTATTCATATTATATCATACCATTTACTAACTTCGAAAAGGATTTATATCCTTCAACTATCTTTCAACCGCTTGTCCAGCTACTAACTTCTTTTTGTCTTTTTCTCATTTTTCCACTTTTTTTTCTACTTTTTTTTTCTCTTTTAATTCCTACTATATATAATATGTACAACACTAATTCTATGTGTGACATACACTAAGAGTTAGTAGGTCGACCATCCCTATATAGTTTCAGTTGACTACCATTCACCAATCCTTGAATATTCTTTCATTCTAAGTCCTTGAGCTGCATAGCACCTCCATCTGTGACAGACTTTATCTCATATGGCCCTAGCCAATGCATCCTAAACTTCCATGGGTGCTGCAAATATTTACTGTCATAGAGGAGAACCATATCTCATTCCTTAAATTTCTTCTTCTTAATGTGTCTATCATGCCAAGATTTATCCTTTTCTTTATGCACCTCTTGATGAAAACAAACCATAATCATGTATTCTTCTAAATCCATGAGTTTATAAAATATTTCTTGAGTTGCACCTCCTTTTGTCATTTTTGTAATAGATGCAATGCCTAGACTAGGTATAAAATACTCCAAAGGAACTATTGTTTCATGTCCATACACCAATCTAAAAGGTGTCTTCCTTGTAATTTTTTTTCATGCAGTTCTATAGGCCCATAACACTGCTGGTATCTTCAAATCCCAATCATCCATGTTCACATTGCACATATTGGTTAAGTCATTCTCCATTATCTTTTTAAATGCTTCGATTGTCCCATTAGCTTGAGGATGGTATGGATTTTTCTTCTTATGATTTATCTCAAATTCTTTAGTCACTGCTTGGATAGTACTATTGGTGGTAAATTAACAATGACAATAATATTTGCAAGATCAACCAACAGACCTTATTTACACAACACATGGCCTTACAAAATATCAAATGGTGTGTTGAAAACACATTTCTTAATATTCAATGAAATATGACACTTTATACACACATCTAACATTAATATTAATACTTCAAGATGATCCTTCAGTAAGCTAATAACTTCTCAATCATCCAAATAAACTTCTAAAAACTTATAAGTCTTTAAATGTAGATACCACTACCCTTGAAAAAATAACACAGGAATTATTCAACGCAAAATGTAAGGGGCCGAGTAGAATTTACGTAAACAAAATTCAATAATTCATTTCATTGAGCACCTAAGCATTTATAAATTTATCAACACATAATAAAAATTTTATAACTCATTAAAAACAATTGCAAAATTTGAAATACCTGAACCTGATGCTAATAATTTGTTTGTCCGTCGCCTGCCTCCTTGACCGCTTTTGCAAAACACTGCCCAAAACCTAGTTCCTCCTTGCCAACTAGGTAACTTCCTAGCTCCAGGTTATCAACGGATATCTTGGCCCTCCGTGCCCAAAACCCCCAACAACCCCGGTGCACTGATACAATCCCCCTCCCAAATTTCACTTCTCTCTCTCTGCAAATCCAGAGCTCCCCAAAATTCATCCCCCCAACCTCTCGTAGAATGCCTCCCGTCCACCTCCTTCCCTTCCTTATCCCTCCTTCACCGACTCCCCCTCATTTACTCCCTAACTAACGCATTTATTACCTCTTATCCTTTCCCGTTAATGCCCCTTATCCCCTTTCTTTAATATCTTATCCTTCCGCAATTAATAAGTTATCCCTTGTTGTGTACGTAACCCTTCAATTTAACTATATAACTTATTAATTTATTAAATTTA
>ML790540.1:65919-95485 GCA_009831015.1 Picea engelmannii
TGCCAAGAAAAAAGTTGGAGGAAAGGTTAAGGATTGTAACATTAACTTGGGTGATTTCATTGCAAGTGTAAACCTTTATGTCACGATATTTGGATCTTACAACATTGTGATTGAAATGGATTGGATAGAATCCCATGACGTGATACTTAATTATAAGACAAAACAATTAAGTTTGACTGATTATTTGGGATAGAGTAGAGTAATTGTGGGAAGAAACCAAGGAGTTTCATTGAGATTTATTTATTCCCTACAATTACAGAAAATTATGTGCAAAGGATGTAAGTTGTGTGTTGTTTTAGTGATTAATGAAAAATGTGACACATAAAGATTGGAATACTTTCCAGTAGTATCGGAGTTTGTTGATTTTTTTTCTTGAACAACTACCAGGTTTACCGCCAAATAGAGAATTGAAATTTACTATAGATTTAAAACCTGGAACATAACCAATTGATAGAATGCCTTATCAAATGGTGATCCCTGAATTACAATAGTTAAATATGCAATTGAAGGAGTTGTTGGATCTGGGACGTATATGTCCAAGCGTATCACCATGGGGTGCACTAGTAATTTTTGTAAGAAAGAAGGACAGATCGTGGATGCTTTAAATTGACTATATCTAATTAAACAAAGTCACAATCAAGAATCAATACCTATTACTGAGAATTGATGATTTATTTGATCAAATGAAGGGAGCGACGGTATTTTCAAAGATTGATTTGAGATAAAGATATCATCAGTTGAGAATTAAACAAGAAGAAATTCCTAAAACAATGTTTAAGACAAGATTCAGACATTATGAATTTATTGTATTGTCATTTGGATTGATGAATGCCCTGGGTGTATTCATGAGTTTAATGAATGGGGTATTCCACAAGTATTTGGATAAGTTCTTACAAGCATTTATTGATGATATATTGACTTACTCTTGAATGAGAGAGGGGTACGACGAACACATGAGATTAGTGCTACAATGTTTAAGATAAAACATGTTATACAAAAAGTTGTCGAAATGTTTATTTTATCAAACAAAGATTCATTATTTGGGACACATTATCTCTAGAGAAGGTATCGTTGTGGATCTAGAAAAAGTTGAGGCTATTATGGAATGGCTAGCATTGAAAAACATACAAGAAGTATGTATTTTTATGGGATTAACAGGTTATTATCGATGTTTTTTTGAAGTATTTTCAAAGATAGCAAATCCAATCACGGAATTGCAGAGGAAGAACAAGAAATTTGTATGGTCAAAGAAATGCACGGAAGCATTTCATAAGTTTAAGGAGTTATTAATGACAACACCTATACTTAAGGTTATGGATATGGACAAGGAATTATTGGTATTCACTGACGCATCCAAGGAAGGACTGGGTGGAGTACTGATGCAAGAAGGTCGAGTTATGACATAAATTTTAAGGAAACTAAGAAAGTATGAAGAGAATTATGCAACCCATGATTTGGAATTATTAGTGATTGTTTATTCCTTACGAGTTTGGAGACACTACCTCATTGAATGGAAATTCGAATTGAAAGCCGATCATAGTGGATTGCAACACAATTTTACTCGGAGTGACTTGACTGTGTGACAAAGATGTTGGTCAGAACTGTTAAGTGATGATGATTTTCAAATCCTGTACATTAAAGGACAAATTAACAAAGTAGAAGATGTGTTGAGTCGGAGACCACGCATTTTCTCAGTAATACCCCTTAAGACAAATCTTCGAGAAAATATTTTAGCATTGCAGATTGACGAAGACTAGTACAAGGAAGATAAGGACAATATCGGACAAGATACGATGATGGTATCGAGGTATGAGGGTTATACGTAGGACAACGACAAACTACTAAGATATAATGGAATAATTTATGTACCACCAAATGACAAATTGAGGACATTAATTTTAAATGAAGCTCATCGAGTAGTATATATGGCTCATCCTGGAGTCACGAAGATGAAGGAAGACCTTAAACCTTTATTCATTTGGAAGGGAATGAAAATATATATAGTTAATTATGTGGCGAGATGTCTAGAATGTCAGCAAGTGAAAGCTGAACATAGACATCCTGTGGGATTGTTATACCCACATGTGATTCCTGAATCGAAATGAGAAGTTATATCGATGGATTTTATTGTTGTATCTTCATTGATTGTAAGGAGACATGATTCTATTTTTGTAGTCGTTGACACTTTGACAAAGAGTGTGCATTTTATCCTAGTTTGCACGACGTACCAAGCACCATACATAGCTAGAATTGTTTTTAGTGAAATTGTAATATTGCATGGTGTACCAAGGAAGATAATATGTTGTAGATGATTGATATTCACTGGATGTTTTTGGACTATTTTCCAAAAGGCTTTGGGAACACAATTAAATTTTAGTACAACATATCACCCTGAAACTGATGGACAAACTGAAAGAACAAATCAAATTGTAGAGGATATGCTTTGAATGTATGTGATGGATCAACATAAATGATGGGAAGAATTTTTACCATTGGTAGAATTTGCATATAACAACAATTCTCAGAGTACGATAAAGATGGAACCTTTTGAGTTTCTATACAGACAACCATGTAGGTCACCTTTGAGTTGGGATTGGCTAGAGGATAGTTTCTTGGTGGGACTAGAAGTAATCCAAGAAATGGAAGATCATATGAAATCCATAAGAAAAATGATTAAAGAAGCGCACGACCGAAAAAATAGTTATGCAGATATGCATCGTACAGACCATAGTTATGAGGTTGGTGATAAATTATTTTTTAGGGTGAAGACGCATAAGAGATTGGTTAAGTTTGGAAATAGCGCTAAACTCTCTACAAGGTTTGTGGGACCTTTCAAGGTTGTAGAAAACAAGGGACTTATGGCTTACCGACTAGCCTTACTTGATTCTTTGAGGCATATGCACGATGTGTTTCATGTTTCAATTTTACATCATTATATTTTAGATCCATCGCATGCTATTGACATGAGTTCATTGCAGGTATCAGACGAGGGTGCTCTCATAGCAGAGCCAATCTGCATATTGGACCATCGCACTCAAAAACTATGGCACCGAATAGTCGATCAGGTCAAGGTCCAGTGGTACATTTATAGTCCACATTCTGCTACTTGGGAGAATGCATATGAGATGCGTCAATAGTTTCCTTATTTGTTTTGATAGTATGGTATATAGATTAGTATCATTTATTTTTATTGCTTTCATTGTTAGATTGTAAAAACTTCGGAACAGAGTTTAAAACAAGAAGGGGTGTATGTAACATCTAGTTCTCCTTATTACATTTCGTACATTGACTTATTCTTTGAGGACACTTGCGAACAAGTGATCCGGTTAAAACATGGTACATTATGATTATCAGTTTTGGTTTGCATGTTTATGCTATGATTGGGTTTTGAAAAATTATATGTTATTTATATTGATGTATAGCATTGACAGGTATTATGATGAGGTTTCCTGAGTGTGCAGGAAACATGGCATTAGGAGGATGTTGATGACATAGATAGACTTCCTTGGACTCCAGATTGAGTCAAGCAGTGAACTATTTACTTTGGTTATGAATATTTGAATTTTACGCATGTGTTATATGATGATTTCAGTTATGGATTAAAGGGGTCATACACAGATATCAGATGGATGAGGGAGAGGTGTGGAAACGCTCCTGCCACAGCCTACTAGCACTCTCTCTATGACATGAACTGAGGGTTAATGATTACCTTGTTCCAAGAGGTTCACGATGTTGTGAGGGCAAATTGAGACAGTCGCTCATGATTATTTTTGAGGGGCATAGAATAAGGAAGATTCCTTATGCCTCAGTAAGCCCTTAGTCTCACACAAGGTTGACAAATGGAGTGTTGACTCCAAGCTTCGGACAACTTCCAAACTAGGTCAACGACGAGTGGAACCCTTGGTGCACGATGGTGTGTCTTGAAGGGCACATTGCATGAATAAATTGTGATTCAATAAAAATATAGAAGGCCCTAGAAAATAAAATGAAAAAACTTAGACGTGCTAGAATGAAGAATAAAACAAATAAAGTAGAACTAAAAGAAAAGAGAAATGAATTTATATAAATTATTATATGTTAAATTTGGAAAGGGGACACAATAAAATCAAATTTTATTTGATATGATTAATAAAATTCTAGAAATGGTAGGAATGGGTCTAAGGGAGATTAGACTAATTAAAATCTAGAGAGAGGAAAATAAATTAAGACATATGCACAATATGTGCATGAAATTAATAAAAGATTTTTTTTTAATTAAAAGAAAATAACTCATGAGAGAATGGGTACTCATCATGGAGCTAGAATCCTAGTCAATCTAGACTCAAAATCCTAACTAGAAAGAAGAGTCATATCAAACTCCAACTGTAAATTAGTTAGGAGACATAATAAAAGAGAAATTGGGGAACTAAGAGACAACTAGGAGGAAATATAGGAACTAATTGTGAGAGTGTGCGAACATGCTTAATTATTTAAAATTAAAAAGGATTAAACATGTGCAACTTGGGGGGATGTGTGACGTGTTTGGGTGAGTAATTTCATATTAAATTATTAAAAATTATTTAATTGTGGATCGATTGACAAGTGTTGAGGTAATTTTTATTATAAAAAGAATGGCTAGAAGAGGAAATTACCCTAATGCTAGATGAATGAAATGCTGGTGAAATTTATATTGACTAAGTTTACTTGTGTGAGTGGGTTGCAAGTTTTTGCAAGAGGTGGAAGCCTCTCCTTGCAAGGTCAAGCTCATGTTAGTTGAGATCTTAAGAAGAGTAGGCTGGCTAAGAGGGAAGAAGAGTACCCTAGCGTTGGCTATGATTTACCGATGAAGTCTACCAATTAGTAGGTGGAGGAAAAACATTGCACAACTTCCAAGTCGAAGTTCAATCCCGTACACTTTCAAGACTGGTTACGGTATTTTGAATTATCTATTTCTGTATTTTAGGATTATTGTTGTAATCGATTATTTTAGGATTATTGTTGAAATATAATTATGGTGTTTTTGAACTCACATAGGCCAAATGTTAAATCGAGGAATTATTACTGTAATTTGTTAAAAGTTATTTCCTTTATTATGAATTTGATGTGAAATCCATGAACTCGTAGGTTGGTGTTTATCCGATCATCTTCCCTGCATTACCATCACGCTTAACATTATGAATATAAGAATTCCTATTTCTCAGTCAATGCAATGCTAGTGTTGTTATTTGCAAATGGTTCATAGGAACTGATTGTTTCCATGGAATAGAGATTAGATTCTTTCGTAAAATATCTCAGAATTCTTCCTGGTTAATGAACCATTCCTCCGAGCTTGAATTTTTGCCTCTCCTCTGTCTTGGAATCTTGGTTATGGTTATTTTGGATATTTTTCTTCATGTTAAGAAGTACAGTTAAATTGTTAAGGATTGGATAATTATTTAGCTTCATTGAGTATTATCGCACAAAACGTAAATTCCGATGAATGTTTCATTAGAAATTGTTGTGAACTTAATTGTGGCCACACGATTTCTACCAAATCAAACCGCAAAGTAACCATAAATTGGGTGTCATCTTCTATCTGGGTCATTGAGTGGTTTCTCCCTTCAAAGTAAATTTTTAGATATTGTAGGACATCTGAAATTATTCTTTGCATCTCACCTCTAAAAGAAAAATAAAATAAAATAATCTTGTCGTTATTGCATATCTAAAACGGATGGTATTCCTATTAAATATAATGTAACCTCAACTTTATGACTGTACACTGCCAGCTGTCCTGGCCAGCTGTACTATCATTTCTTGATTTGTTGGAGCCTATTTACCTCAAATAGTTTCCCTTTTCTATTGTACTCTTTTCTTCATTTACCTAATATACTGAATTCTATTTTCTTCTCTGATCTTTCTCTGTATTATTTGCTTCACATTTTATCATGGTATCAGAGCCAAGGTAGTAAGCCTCTTCACACAGTCTAGAGAGCAACTCGGTCCTCAACAATGCAGAGCTTACACTGTGAACGAGAGCATAAGATGCGAGATTCTTCACAAAGCCTAGAGAGAAATCCATAGTCCTCCATCCGCTCAAAAGATCGTCGCAGAAAGCACACACGAGGAAGCAGAGCGCAATACACTCAAAAGATTGAGGAGTCAGGGCTACAGAAGGCAGAAACATTTGAAGAATTCAAAGAAATTCTGTCAAATTCGTGAAAGATTGTTGCAGAAGGCAGAAACATCTAAAGATCTCGTCAAATTATTTCAAACAGGTGAAAGATTGTTGCAGAGGGTAGAAACATTTAAAGAATTCGTGAAATTCTTTCAAATTTGTGAAAGATTCACTAATTTCCTGTTTCAGGAGAAACTCTTTGAAAAAGCAGCAAATAACACGCTAAAGAAGAAAAGAAAGTAGACGCAACCGTAAGATCAGTTTTGCTAACATATTTGAGGCATTAATCGAGTTCAGAAAGGACGAGGAGCGCGCATAAAAGGAAAAAGATTTTCAGCAGTCAGATTTAGCGTAGAGGGCCGATAGCCATCGGATCCATGAGAAAGTGCATGAGGTTTAGTCCTCTAGAGCGCACAGGAGAAAAGCCGAAATCACGGGGTGAAATTTCGACATTTCAGAGTTCGGGACTTGGAGCAGCAAGGGGTCGTGAAGTCACTGCCTCGCGAAGTCCTGATTCACGAAATCCCAAAGGAATCCAGACCATTGGATATGGATCATGGTGGCCTGAGAGCCACTAGATCAAAGCAAAGGAAGAAAGATCTGAACCATCAGATCTAGCACTAAGGTTCGTGAGCCGTCGGATCCAGGAAAGGTGCGTGAGGTTTAAAGTTCATCTCAGCAAAAGGAAGTGGAGTCCTTCGACTTCGCAATCCGTGAAATTCCGAAAGGATCGTGAGACGTCCATTTTGGAGGACAGGTGTCGAAGATCTATATCTACTAGGAATTCGGGTACCGGGAGATCAAGGAGGCAGGAGTCGTGAGACAAGAAGTCCCAATTCCCAAAATCGTGAAAGGAGATCTACATCTACCGGGACTTCGAGTACCGGGAGAACAAGGAAGAAGAGTCGGGAGACAAGAAGTCTTGGCTCACGAATTCTTGAAAACATCGTGACCGTCCACAAAGAGGACACGTGGCAGCATTCGAGGTTTCGGGGAAATCCCCGAAAGGAGCATTTCGGCATTTCGGCTACCGGGAATGAAAAGGGTAAGAGTTCGGGACTATTGACCCATGAAATCCTGAACGGATCTGAGCCATCAGATCAGGGGAGGCTCACAGTCGTTGATCTCCCGCAGGAGTGGAGTTTCAGCATTTCGGAATTTGGTACTTCGGTATTTTGGATACCAGAAGTTCGAAGTGTCAGGAATTGGAGTAGCAGGATTCGCGAAGTTCTAAAACATAAAATCCCAAAAAGGCGTTCGAGAAGGATAGGCGCTAGGATATTTCAGGTTTCGGCATATTAAGGGACAGAGAACTGGCAGAGTGCCTGAATCGTGAAATCAGGAAAAGGCATTCGAGAAGCATATGCGCCAGGATATTTTGATTTTCGGCATATTGAGAGACAGAGAACCGATGAAGTGCCCAAATCGCGAAAAGCTGGTAGCGCTTGAATGTTTAGGCGCGTGGTCACCGGTCGTGGTCGCATAGACGGAGGCTAAGGGCCAATATAGGACCGTTAAGTTTTTTTTTCTTCATTTCGGCGACCGGGAGTTGGTGAGACAAGAAATCGAAGGCTCTTATACAGGAGTCCTGAAATCTCGAAGTGTGAAAGGTTGAAGCCAGACTCGCGAAGTCAAAACTCACGAAATCTCGAATCGCAAAGTTCCGAAGTCATCGCAAGAACTTAGAAGCCCTGGTTTTATGTGCGGGAAATAGGTAAACACAAAATTTTTCCAAAAATTTATTTTCTATTTTGTTAAAATTCTTTAAAGATGGCCACGTCTAGCAATTTAGGACCAACTCAAGGTCGGATTCTTCTTGGAAAGAATTATGAGTTTTGGTCTCTTCGAATGAGATCCTTCTTGCAAGCACAAGAGTGTTGGGATCCAGTGGATCTTGGATATGTGGAACTAGATCCAACAGACCTTTCTGCCATGATGAACCAACAGAGAATTGCTCAGGAAACACAGAGGAATAGAGAGAATAAAGCTAAATTCTGGATTCAAAATTCAGTGGATGACTCGATTTTCTCAAAAATCACAGGTGCTGGTACTTCAAAACAGGCTTGGGACATCCTTAAATTTTCCTACCAAGGAAATGACAGGGTCAAAACATTCAAACTTCAGACCTTGAAGATGCAATTCGAGACTTTAAGAATGACAGAGTCTGAAAATGTGGATCAGTTTATGACCAGAGTCATGGGAATTGTGCACCAGATCAAATTGACTGGTGAAGCCATCCTTGATCAATACATTGTTGAGAAAGTCCTCAAAATTTTACCAAAGAAATTCGAAATGGTTGATACAGCAATCCTTGAATCCAAGGATCTGTCATGTTTTTCAATAGATGAACTAATTGGTTCCCTAGTGACACATGAGACTAGACTACATCTCACGGATGAGTCAATCGCCAAGGCCTTCAAAACTCAATTCTCCTTCAGTAAAGGGAGAGGTAGAGGGAGAAGCAGAGGTCACCAAGGAAGAGGGAGCAGTCCCAGTAACCTTCACTCCAATGGAGGACATAGACAACAGATCCCAAATCAAAATTTCCAAGGTCACAGACAACAGAGTCAGAATCAGAGTTTTCAACCTCAAAGAGGCAGAGGGAGAAGATCAAATGACAAATCAAGCATACAATGCTATTACTGCAAAAAGTATGGGCACTATGAATCTCAATGCAGGAAGAAGCAAGCAAATCAGCTCTCAGGCAGAGCACATGTGTCAAATCATACGGGAGAAACCTCAAGAGGTATGTTTCTCTCATGCCACAAGATTGAAGAACAACCTAAAGATCTCTGCTTGTTGGACAGTGGATGCAACAATCACATGAAAGGTAACAACGATTTACTTTCATGCATTGATTCTTCAATTTCATCTGATATTACAATTGGAAATGATTCCTTGGTCAAAGTTCAAGGAAAAGGAATTGTACCTATTCTTACTAAACAAAATGTAAAGAAAGACATAAACAATGTCTATCATGTTCCAGATCTGAAACATAATCTGCTAAGTGCAGGACAGCTCATTGAACATGGCTATAAGGTACTTTTGGGGGGAACATCTTGTAGGATATATGATAAAACCCCCAGCAGAAAATTGATTTCTGAAATCCACATGACTCGGAATAGGATGTTTCCCCTCACCCTCAGAACTGCAAATCTGATCCAAACATATGCACAAAGTGCATCCACCCCCAATGACACTATGGTTTGGCATACAAGATTTGGACATCTACCCTTTCAGAGTCTCAGTCTTATACAAAAGCACTCCATGGCAAAGGTCTTCCTATCTTCAAAGATCAAAATTCCCCATGTGAGTCTTGCATACTTGGAAAACATAAGAGAACTAGTTTTCCACAGTCCTCCACTCAAGCCAAACAACATCTCGAACTTGTTCACACTGACCTATGTGGACCAATGCAAACAGAGACAATAGGTGGTAGCTTTTATTTTCTAACATTTATTGATGACTTTAGCAAGAAAATCTGGATCTATTTTCTCAGACACAAGTCTGAAACTTTTGCAAAATTCAAAGAATTCAAAGCAGAAGCTGAAAAATAGAGTGGAAAATATATAAAATCTCTCAGGTCAGATGGAGTAGGAGAATACAACTCCAATGAATTTGCAAATTTCTGCAAATCACAAGGCATTATCATGCAAACTACAACCAGGTATAGTCCATAATAGAATGGAGTGGTTGAAAGAAAAACCCAGACAATAATGAACATGGCAAGAAGCCTACTCAAAGAGAAATGTTTGTTAAATATTTTTTGGGCTGAAGCAGTAGCATGCTCATCTTATCTCTTGAATAGATCTCCAACCACAAGTCTAAATATGAAAGTCCCTCAAGAAGCATGGAGTGGGACAAAGCTAAATGTTGCGCATCTAAGGACATTCGGATGCATAGCATACGCTCACATACCTTCCGAATTAAGGAAGAAACTGGATGATAGAAGTGAGAAATGTATCTTTATTGGATACAGTGAAACATCTAAAGCTTACAGACTTTACAATCCAATCTCAAAGAAACTAATTCTCAGCAGAGATGTAAAATTTCTGGAAAATCAACTATGGAATGAATCTGAAAATCAGCAAATGGATAGTTAAAATCCATTGTTGTCCAGTCCTGAAAATGCAAAAAAATTAGGACAGCCAATACCTCAACCTACTCTTCCAAGATTGCAGGTACAAGGACAAGCTGAAAACTCTCATAATAACTCAACTTCTAGCAGAGACTCATCCTCTGAACTTCAAAATCAAAGAACTTGAATTTTGAGAGAAATCCATCAACAGTTGGATGACATTGAACAACACAACTTTTTTGCCTTAATGTCATGTCAACCTACATCTTTTAAAGAAGCAACTAAGGAGCCACATTAGGTTCAAGCCATGAACCAAGAAATTGACTCCATTGAGAAGAACAAGACATGGGATCTTGTTGATTTGCCCAGAAACAAGAAGAGTATTGGCGTCAAGTGGGTTTACAAAACTAAACTCAATGAAAAAGGGCAGATTGAAAAACACAAGGCAAGACTTGTTGCCAAAGGATTCTCACAACAACCAGGTACTGATTATGGTGAAACTTTTTCTCTAGTAGCAAGATTAGACACTGTAAGGACTCTATTGGCCATAGCAGCCCAACACAAATGACAAGTATACCAGATGGATGTCAAGTCAGCTTTCCTGAATGGTTTTTTTAGAAGAAGAATTTTATGTCGATCAGCCACCTGGATTTGAAGTCCAAGAGCAGCCAACCAAAGTATATCGGTTGAAGAAATCATTGTATGGCTTAAAGCAAGTTCCAAGAGCTTAGTACAGCAGAATTGACACTTACCTGATCAAAAGTGGTTTCAGCAGAAGCCAAAATGAGCCAATTCTTTACACCAAAACAGATCAACACGGTAAAATTTTGATTGTATGTTTATATGTTGATGACATGATATATATTGGAAATCTTGAATTAACCAATTTTAAACATGCCATGCAATCTGAGTTTGAGATGGTAGATCTTGGCATAATGAAATATTTTTTGGGGATTGAGGTTGATCAATCAACCAAAGGAATTTTTGTCTGTCAAAAAAAGTATGCAACAGACATCATCAAAAGATTCTGCATGGAAGAATGCAATCCAGCAGAAACCCTTATACCCCTAGGCACAAAACTGAGCAAGAAAGATGAAGGCCCTACAGTGGACCCTACCCTGTACAAAATTTTAGTAGGCAATTTGTTGTATCTTACAGCAACTAGGTTTGATATTATGTATGCAACCAGCCTTGTTTCCAGATACATGGAATCCCCCAAAGATTCTCACTAGAAGATGGTGAAACGAATTCTGAGATATGTTGCAGAAACTCTCAATTTTGGAATATGATACACTAAATCTGATGATCATCATCTCTCTGGTTACACGGACAGTGATTTTGTAGGCAGCCTAGATAGGAGAAGCACCTCAGGACGTGTTTTTCACCTGGGCACGAAATTGATTTCATGGGCATCAAAGAAGCAACCAATTGTATCAATATCTTCTACAGAGGCAGAGTATGTCGCTACTACCTCAGCTTCCTGTCAAGCTGTGTGGCTGAGAAGAATATTGAAAGATATGTCACATACAGAAAATGATCCAACTTCTATCTTCTATGACAACACCACAGCAATTGCTCTATTCAAAAATCATGTGTTTCACAAGAAAAGCAAACACATCGACACTCGCTTTCACTTCATCCGCGAGCTAGTCAATAATGGTGATATTGCACTTCAATTCTGTGGCTCTCGAGATCAACTCCCAGATATCTTCACAAAGCCACTGGGAAAATCTGTTTTTGATTTTCAGAGATAGCACTTGGGCATCATCAATGCTGATGTTTGTAACTGTTGAGTTTAAGAGGGAGTGTTAAATATAATGTAACCTCAACAGTCTGACTGTACACTGCCAGTTGTCCTGGCCAGCTGTACTATCATTTCTTGATTTGCTTGAGCCTATTTAGCTCAACTAGTTTCCTTTTTCTATTATACTATTTTCTTCATTTACCTAATATATTGAATTCTATTTTCTGCTCTGCTCTTTCTCTGTATTTTTTGCTTCACATTTTATCAATTCCACCCCTAACTCAGCCAAGCGTTGATAATTTGTTCCTTCTGATCCATTAATTCACTTCACTATTGTATCATGGTTATGGGGAGGTAATTCTGAATTTGATCTGCAATTTCTTTTATATGCTTCATTACTAATCCGTTACATGAGGGATCCTTGGCTCAATGAATAATTGTCTGCGTGATGTACAAGCTGAAGTTCCTTTAACACTTCCAATTTTGTGATGGCTTAGGATGGTTTTTATTTATGCAAGTGTTAAGAGAAATATTGTCATTTCATTCATTTTTCTTTAACGCACTCTTGGTGCATGCACATTGAATTGAAACTTTTGAATTGATTCTTCTCGTCAATTAATACACTTCACTTAAGAATCAAGTGAACCGATTGTTTATGTTCTTCCCTTTTTAAACTCTCATTTCCTCTTGTATTCTATCACTAGACCGATCCTTTATTCATTCTTGTAATCTATCTTACACATGACACAATTTTACTTAGCTATCTAGTATCTTCAATACTTAGCTATTAATTCCATTGAAGAGAAACATCGTTATTATCTAAGAATTGTGATACTTGAATAAATACTTGTTTTTAAAAAGATCGAACGGAAGACTTAGGCTTATTAAAGTATTGATAATTATCACCCTTTTTCTTAACTAGAGTGTTAGTCGAACTTTCTTAGAGCCACATTAGTCACGTTGAATTGTTAATAACGTTCTTGAAGGACTAGATAAGAATTATCATAGGTTAATAAATCACATTATTCGAGTGTACAAAATTTGAATCTCTTCAACTTACCTTCAAAGTAGTCATAAACTATTAGAACTTTTTACCATCATCATCTTCTTAGGTATATATTTTATCATAATAAATAAGAAATGTAATTGAAAGTTTAACTATTTAATAATGTCTAACTTTGGCTATTTGAGAAGATGTTTTTTTGTTACAAATTATTTTATATAAAAGATTTAGTTAATGATTATTATGTAAGAATTTATATTATTCTTAAAACATAAAAGATGCGTTGTACAATTAACATAAATAAGAAACTGCACAAGATGTGCAACCCTAATTAATGTAATAGATTATTGAGAGAAATACTTAATTCTTGTATCCGCGTTACTAAAAGTTTTACTTGGATTTGGTGTGTTGCGTTAAGAAGATATAGTTGTTCGAACTTGTTTTTAAAAAGCATAAACTAAGAATTTTACATGTTAGATTAAAGAAGTCATTGATGTTATGTTAGAGTTACATAGATGTAAAATATAATAAATATATATATCACTTTTTTTTCTTTTGTTTTCTCACTGTGTTTATATTATAGGGTTGTTTGAAATAATTTAAATTTCACCTTAGTATTTTATTTTATTTCTTATGTTTTTGGATTAAATCAATCAAGGTCGTTACATTCTGAAGGTTGATCTCTGCTGGTATGATCAAACAGGTGAGACATCTCATATACTAGTAAATCCTCTCATGGCTTTGTACTTGAAGTAGACGCAATATTATCCTTCAAAATACCATGTCTAGCTAATATTATATATTATCCTTGCATGCATCAAAATTCTTTTGAGGTGTTGTATTCTTCCTGGTCCTAATTGTTTTTTGTTGCATCTTCTCTAGTTCATGCTCCACCTCTAGTAACTATATTGATCTTCTTCCCATCCTCTTCTATGGTTTCCACAACAATCCATTGAACATTTTGATTGTTATGATTCTGGTTTTCCCTTATCTTTGTCAACAATGTTGGACATTCTTCTGTATCATGATCTGCTGCATGAAAATACATACATGTCACTAGTGGTTGTGGACAATCCCTTTCATAATACGCAAACACCTTGTCTTCAACAGACTTGATCTGGTACCAATTTGTAGCATACCCCAACCTACTACACCACTGACAGGAAACGCTACCCAAACACCTTGTCTTCTATAGACTAGCTCTGATACCAATTTGTAGCGTACCTCGGCCTACTGCAAGCCAGACAACGCCACCGCGGAACATACATATATATGTATATAACATGCATATTTAATGAATTTAAATCAAATAACACAGAGTTACTACTACTATACAGACTCAAATGGAATTAACAGTAATTCATACATGCAACGGAATACATGATAACATTCAAGAATCACAGACATGCACAACATATGTATTTAAGAACATAAATGATACTTATCTTTTAACTGGAGTAAACCACAAACTGCGTGTATACCTTCCACGAACCTCCCAGCCTTAGACCCTGCTACTCATCACACTCAGCAGTAGGCCACCCCCGAGCTGGGACTAAAATCCATCGGGCAAAGGATTCCTAGGCTAGGCAATGTCAATAGGAAAGTCACACAGTTAAGAGGAAGGATTCTCTCCCAGGAGCCACTTACGCCCACTACTCACAGCCTCTCAATCCCCACATGTCTGTCCCACCCCAGGAGTATACACCTTCATTGTCACACGGTCCATCGATTGCTCCACCTCCCTTACCTTGGACTTCAGCAACAGGCCAGACCAGAATTCTCAGAGCTCTGTAGCAGCTACGGGACTCCCTCCAGGAGAACTCACCTCCTCAACACACTCTCTCACCTGGAGAGAGTTGCTCACAGGCCTGACAACCTGCTTCTTCAACCACGGGCTTGACAACCCTCCTCTTCAAACCACAATAGCTAAGTCGGGTAAGGCAAGGGATGGGTCAATAAATTAAAGAGGTGCAAAATGGTCATAGGTTCAGCAATTGCGGAAATGGCTAGCTACAGGCTTTCTCAGTGCGTGAGTAAACTCGTGCGGAGAAAAACGAGGCAGACTAGTCTAGCCTAGCCAAGATGATGCAGGCGTGAGCCAAACTCTACGCATGAACCCCCCCTACATGAGCGAGTTTCCCCCCCTGTGCGTGCGTGAGTGCGCCAACAACAAGAATTCCCCCCTTCAGTATGCATGTGCCTGAGCCAACACCTGTCGCTCATGAAGCATGTTCCCTTCCCCCTTGGAAGTCACCTTTCCTTCCCCAAGAACTTAGGATAAAACATATCCTTTTAAAAAACATTTGGAATAATAATAATAAATTATTATTCTCTTGGGCTTAAGCCCTTAGGCTTAGCCCCTCTTTCCAACCTCTCACCCCCCTCTCCCTTACCGAGCCTAGTGGAGCTTAGTCCCCCATCACTCTTTCTTCATGGTCGGTCTACACGCAACGATGTTTTTATATTAATGAGATGAATATTTACATGTACAAAACAGGCTCCTTGCCTTTAACACCTAGGCTCTCCGGCCTACTAACACATAATCCCACCAGCTTATAATTGTTCAACTCACCAGCCTACAAAAAGTGTTTACAATTCATAAAACAATTGGGGCTCGTCCTTGGGGTATTACAACTATAGTGCCTCATTTTATTACAATTGTGTATCATTATACTGAAGTTGTGTTGTATACTACAGTTGTTTTGTAAACTATTGTGCATTATTATACTGTGGTTGCGCTGTAAATTGTTGTGCAGGTTGTTGTGTCCTTAGTTCATCCTTCACCCTATAAGTATATGCAGTCCTTTCCTTCATTATTTCCAAGGTTCTACAATCCTTGTCTTCATGTCCTACATACTTGTAGAAATCACAAAATGTGCTCTTGGGCATTGTTTGATACTTTTAAATCATGGGACAATGATAAGGATCATGTCCATGTGTTCTACATATTTTACACCATAACCCTCCTGTGGGTAAAGGATTTGGAATTCCTTCTCCTAAGTACTGCACAAATGTGGGGAATTTATTCTTATGATGTCCTTTTGTTCTACACAAGGTACACCATAAAACTTCCCTCTTCTCCTTACCTTTGCTATGATTCAACTGAAATGTCAAGCTCTTTATATCTACTCTCAACTCTTCTACAGTTGGATCTATATTTATATATTGGTTTTCCTTTAATTGCAAGGCTTCTTGCAAAGCCTCATCTTGAGTCTGGAACTTTCGTTGCCTCAATGGATACTTCGTTGCCTTAATGGATACCTCAGATGTTCCAATAATGAATTAACAAATAAGTGTATATGCTTCATATCTGTTATAGGATACTTCATCTTACCTTTCAGTCTCTTGAAATTTTGATCAACTTCCCGAACTAAATCTCTTAGCTTATGCTTGATCTCTATCATCTCATTCATGAACTAATCCTCTGAACTTGGCCATTGGAATTCATTGATTAATGACTTCTTCACATCTATGACAGTTGTAGGTGCTCCTTATGGACTATTTACTGTGAGACCCATATACCAGTCATGTGCGCTATCTATGAATGTGATCACCAGTTGCGCCACTTTTGTATCCTCATCTATGATCTGCTTAGCCTCCCAAATATTCTCACAAATAAACAAATGCTTCTCTAGGTCCTCCAACCCTTCTCCATGGATCTCTGGTAATCCAATAGTTGGATCCACTCCTACCATTGTAAATTTTGTTGTACTACCACTTCCGCGCGTTGTAGATAACTGACTACTGGTAGCTAAAATTGTACTTCTACTTGAATTTCCATTGGACTCTCTTCATACTAAAATATTTCTACCACTAATTTCTGGTTGTCTAAACAGTTCTTCTTCTTTAGATTACTTAGTCACACATGGGGTTGTGGGTTCTACACTAATTCGTATCTGGAATGGATAGCCTTATTCTGTGTCGAACCCCTAACATCTGGTTTTCCTCTCATATGTGGAGTGTATGATTTCCTCAATCTATCCCCTTGCACGTTGATCCTCGATCGCTTCCTCATCATTGTACAAGCCCTCTCGCTCAACTACTTCCCTCTTTTTCCTATTAATCTTATATTGGTAAGGTATTTTACTGCGCGTCACTCCTGCTCTACTCAATATCTCCTTGGTTTGTTCCTCATCCATCATAATGGGGTACATTGATTCGTTCTTCTGGCCTCTCTCTCCAGATCCATCTCCATATCTCAGATATTCCTTAGTGCTTCCACTAGTTCCCCCATGCATGCAGAGTGATTTAGTTGTCTGACTCCATTGTCATCAATCCTTTATCATGTAATAAAATCTTGATCGACATGTAAAGTGATGGAATGTACCTTCCTCTTGGTCCCTTCAAAAACTCATGCTCTGTAGGAATGTGCACCTTCGCAGTATCAATTGCAAACTAAATAATAAATCATGTAATAATATTGTCTAACCAGAAATCCACTACACGTGTGAATTTATTATTGACTCTTTCCAACCGCACAATATTCTCAGTAGTCCACTCTACTAGTCTTATCTGATTAGTTGGGTGATTATCCTTCAACCTCAGTATCCATTGCTGCAAAAATTATGGATAATATGAAAAGGCCTCATGAATATTAGTAAACACATACCTCTACAACTATTGGCACGGTGTATACCTATAACTTCTATTGTCTTTATGCGCAAATTTGAGTTGTTTTGTTTCCAACCATCTTTCAATCTCATGCTTAGTAGGATTCTGTGGTCTAAACATCCCCTTCTACCACTGCATTATCTTACCATCCTTCAACAAGTCCATTCAAATCCGATCTTATGAGTTCCAAACAGAAATAGAACCATTTGTTGGATGTATGGGTTGAATCGGGTTCTACCTTAGTTCTCCAACAAAACCTTGCAAACCATCGGCCCTTCTGGAGACTAGAAGGCAACACTGCACACAGAGTGCATAATGCAGTCTCACCCGAGATGGCTTATGGGTGGCTGCAACACCCAGATGTTTGCATTCATGGAAGGGATGTTGCTCACGGTGATGTTAGACATACTTCTACTTTTCTCTTTACTTCAACATTTGTTATATCTACTATTCCATAACCATATTGATTCATTAACATTCATTCTGCATTAAATATCTTACTAATCTAGTGCATGCTACATCTCACTATTAACAAAGTCTTTCATCACACATAATCAAAGTAAAAACAAGAAATAAAAAACACATTCCACACAATGACACCATAGTTTACCGTGGCTCACCCCCCTGGGCTACGTCCACAAATATATGGCATTATCTATTTCTTTATTCATCTTCATGAATTCCTTGCATCACACACATTACATCAGAAGTGCATAAATGCACAATCATAAATGTGGTGAGGTTGAATAATGTTGCACCAAGCTCCACAACTTGCAACCTGACCCTTAATTACAATCCAAAAATCTCCAAAACTAACTCAACATTAGCTCCAGAGCTATCAACAAAAAACTAGTAATTGCGACTGAAAACTCATCAAAGACTAACTCATATAACCTCGATAAGATCATCTCCTCATGTTTTACACTACATATGTATACTACCAAAATGGGTAAAAACCACTTACATCAAATACCGAAACCCTAAACCTAAGTGGATTAGGTTTGTCCACGTTACAACCTCCTGCGTGCGGTTGGTCCTCGATCCAACCATTTCCTCGCCACATTGTCCTTCTTTATGCCTTTGAATTTCCTCTTCCTCACCCTGCTTTTCATTTTTTTTTGGCACGCTTATTTTCCTTATCTTCTAGCACACACTCCTATTATGGTCTCAATTCTAATTGTCTTCCAAAATTACTGCGTTGTTCCCCAAAATAGCCTGCGCCAACAAAATACTAGCAATAAAGCCATAATAGATTATCATGGTATATTCCACATTGAACATTAAAACTCAACATTAAACATAATGACAAACTCCTAGGAAATCCGTAAAGAACCTTTACAACGAATATAACCACAAATTTCTTAAGGAAATTGATAAATTTTACTTCCTAGGCCTCCAAGTCATGTTCAGTTTCTCTTGAACATTTTGACCATGCTCCAATGCAGGGTTGTAGCAGAGACCAAGCGTTGTCTTGGTTTTTAAGAAACCCGTGAAATCAATGGATTCCCACTTCTACCACTTGATGTTAAGTCGATGATATGAGTTACTCTATCTCAACCGAGTAAAAAATTACATTAGTTAGTTAAATTATTCACAAAATAAAAATACATTTTTCCAAATCTCATGTGGAATCAAAAATGTTTACATACACATTGGTAGTGAGAACTCAAAATAACATTAGATTTTGGAGCCAAGAGTAGGCTGGAAGACCACTTTCTTAGCCAATGCAACACTAAATGCAACTAGTACTACCAAATGCTTTGGAATTGACATGTTTTTCCTTTGTAGTCTACAAATTAAATTGCATTCAATGTGATTACCATAGTTTTAAAAATAAAATTATATATCTAGTATGAAGAGAAGCCAACAATAAAAACCCAAATTCATTATCCAATAGCATACAAGAGAAAACAAAATTTATATTAAAACAAATGATTTAACATTATAACTTAAAAAAAAAAAAAAAATAGTTGGTAGTGAAACTAATAGCATTCAACACCAAAATCAAATACTATATACTGCGTTGAAACAAATCTTATATCTGTTGACAAGCTTAGAGTTACTTCCTTGGCAAGCTATTAAACAAATCTTATATTTGTTGAAAAGCTTGAAAAGCTTAGAGTTACTTCGTCGACATGCTTATAGGAATCATATAGTGTGGCACGGTGATTTTAAGAGAGTATTTCAATAATATTTTATATCTACATTTAGATAACATGGATTTTGAATTTTACAAATATGTTTAATTATATGATTTTCATTAAATTTGGCCTTATTATAAGTTGATAGTTGTTTATTTGTGTTAGATATTTTATTGTAAATAAATAATAAAAGGTGATTGTTAGCATATTACATAGTTAAAAAATTATAAAAGTGGAGTTAGAGGTAATCTGGTGGATTGTGATATTATGGTAAGAATATTTACTTGGAAATAATGGAGTAAGAGTCAGTTGTAAGCGTCAGTAGCGTAAGTAGAGTCTAGTTATCTGGAGTTTGTTGTAACAGTCTAAGTAGGTTAGTTTCTTATATAATGATGTAATCAGTCTTCATTCAATATAGTTTGCGAGCGTTGCCTCACCTGTGTGTTGTTTTTCCCTAATTCTAAGTTGGTATCAGAGCCGCAGAAGTGAGGTGCGTAAAATTCTAGAAGTCCGCAGGTCCCTCCTCTGGAAGGGTGCGGTGGCATACTACTGAAAGTTTATGCGCGTTTGAAAGCCTCAGATTTCCGCAGTCCAGTTGTGTATTATAGTTCAAAAATCTTTAAATATTCCCTCACACAAGTGCCTCGTGAGGTGCAGACTCCCCGCATTCTAATAGTTTTGTGAGGTGCGGAAACCCATGTGTTTGCGCATGCACGGGTTCGAGCTGGAGAAGGGTTGTGTGAATCCCCATTGGATCGTGAGTTTTTTTTTTGCTGCGTGAGCGAGTGAGTGGGTGATTTCTCTAGTACGAGCACTATTTCACGATTTCCTCCCTTTAATTTCCATGTAAATGAGCTTACTGGAATCGGATCCATTGCACAAACGGGAGAGAGAGATGTGCTTGCATTAATTCATTAATCCATTGCCGATTTTTTTTTAGGAAGCGTGAGTGTGTGTGAAATGGTGAAGGGTGTTTTGAGGTGAAAGTCTTATCTGAGTTTCCAGCTAAGCACATTTTTTGAGTTAAAGCATGAGTTTTTTGGATGAAGGATCACAAATTGTGAAGGTTTCGTTTTCTCATGAAGTTTAAATTTATTAAAGTGGATACTTTTTTAAAAAGTGGATATTTTGGATATTAAGCTTTATGTGAGGTGGGGTTATGATTTAAAGGTGCATCCATGATTTAAAGGTGGATGCATGCATGATTGATGTTAATATTCCCTTTTTTAAAGGTTTTCTTATATATATATATAAGTTTTTCTTATATTTTTTTTAAGAAAGCTGAGAAAAGTGGTAGAGTTGGATCAGTGGATTCGAAGGCAGAGCGACATATTGCTCAACACAGGATAAAATTTGACGAAAGTTTGATATTCTTGGTGATTCACCGCCTTCGGGATTGAAGTGTATTTGGTGATACAAGGATCCATTAGCAGAGATGGTGAACCCTTTGGCAGATACCTACCTCAACGAAGCCAACAAGTTAGATGGCTCGAATTTCATTAAAGGAAATTCAAGATGTAGACCCTGATGGAGGGCTATGGTGTCTAGACCATTGCGAAGGGAACTGAAGCAAAACCTGATGCGGCTGTCGATGTGACAGCAGCACAGATCCAAGATTGGGAGAAGCGTGAAAAAAATGCAAAGGTACTGTTGCGCATGTCTGTTAAAGATAGCATAATTCCACATATTAGAGATGCTACAACTTATATTGCAATGTGGACAACACTTAAAGCATTGTATGAAACTAGAAACACAAATCACATTTTGTTCTTGAAAACTAAATTGCTAGGCATCAAGATGGATGGAAATGAATCTATTAGTTCATTTTTGGGTCATATTAAAGAGGTGAAATACAAGCTAGTAAATATAGGGGAAACTGTTTCCAGCACTGATATGGTCACTATTACCTTAAATGGTATTCTAGAAGATTATCAGATGTTCATAACAGGTCTCGCAGCAAGGGAGAAACCTCCTACATTTGAAGAACTGTCAGGTATTTTGTTGTAAGAGGAAGAGAGGCGTGGGAATCTGAAGTCTCACAATACATATTTGGCATTGTGGTCAAATAAGAGATCCTCGAGAGGGAGATCAGGAGAAAGAGGAAGTTCATCGCAAAGAAGACAATCTCCAAGGCCGAATCAAGGTATGCAATCTAATAGGACTGAGTCAAAGAGTTGTTTTTATTGTGGTCAACCTGGACATATTGTTAGAGATTGTCACAAGAAGAAAAGTGATGAGTCTAGGAACAAACCTAGAACACATTCAAGTCATTATGCAGAAAAGTCGTCAAATCATGATCTCAGATTATTTATTGTTAGTGATGATATTGATGAACCCCCAAATTTTGATTCACAGGATCTTAGGTTGTTTGTGTCTAACACTGCTTTATCTGCTAAAATGGATTATTATGATGCCTGGTTTGTGGATTCTGGAGCATCAGTACATTGACATGCAATAAGATGTGGTATGCTAATTTTAAAGAAACAAAGAATGGAGCCATCATATATCTTGGTGATGATCGCGCTCATCAGATCAAGGGATATGGATACATTCTTGTGACATTGTCAAATGGTATAGTTCGTCACATTCATAATGTTGTTTATGTGCCAGGAATAAAGAAAAAATTGACCTTTGTGTCCACCATTACATATCAGGACTTCAAGGTTGAGTTCTTCAAGAATTATTGCATAGTGAAGGATCTGTTGGACCATTTCAAAATGGTTGCAATGGGAGTTAGAGAAGGAGTCCTATACAAACTTGATGTTACCAGAAAAACACATCACGCACTAACTTCTGCAACTATGCCAAAATGGATTCTTTCACATCAAAGGTATGGGCACATCAATCATCCTAATTTATTGTCATTACGGTAAAAGAATATGGTTGAAGGACTTCCCATGTTAAAGAATTATAATGTTTCTTGTGATGGATGTGCATTAGGAAAGATGCACAGAGATGAATTCCCCTCTAATCCTGATAAGAAAAAGAGATATGTGTTAGATCTTGTGCATACTGATGTTTGTGGGCCTATGAAGACTAGGTCTTTAGGAGGGGCATTTTACTTTCTATTATTTATTGATGATTGCACGAGATACACATGGGTTTACTTCCTTAGAAGAAAAAGTGATTTTTCGAGGACTTTAAGGAATTCAAAACCATGGTGGAAAAGAAGACAGGAAAATCCATCAAAATCCTCTGTTCAAATCAAGGGGGAGAGTATAAATCAGGGGACTTCATCAAATATTGCAAAGTTCATGGAATAGTACAGCAGTTTACAGTACCTCACACTCCACGGCAGAACAGAGTCATTGAAAGGAAAAACAGAACTCTGGTGGAGTGTGCACACAGTATGATGAAAGGTAAGAATCTCTCAAATGCATTTTGGGTTGAAGCCATAAATACTGCAGTTTAATTAAAGAAGAGAAGTCCAACAAGGTGTCTTGATAATGTTACTCCTTTCGAGGCCTTGCATGGTTCCAAACCTGCAGTTCATAATTTCAAAGTATTTGGGTGTAAGTCTTTTGCACATATTCCAAAGGAGAATAGGAAGAAATTGGATGCTAAATCCATTACGTGTATTTTCATTGGGTACTGTTATGAATTTAAAGCATGCAAATTGCTTGATCCTTCTACTCACAAAGTATTTGCGAGTAGAGATGTACTTTTCCATGAGCAGGAAATCATGACAACAATAGTCATGAGGAATGGCATAGACTTCTTGATGAAGGAGTTAAAGAAGAGAAACAACAACCATCACAACAATAGCCACCACAACAGCAGCAGCAAGAAGGGCTCAGTGATATGGACAATTCGAGCAGTCACAATTCACCCAGAGGCGAAGATAGATCTTCACAAAGTGGAGAGGAAAATAATTAGTTGAGAAGATCTTCACGACAGGTTCGGCTCCTTGAGATGTATAGAGACTATGCCCTAACGAGTAGCATTTCAAATGTCATAGAACCCATGAGTTTTGATGAAGCAAATGAACATGATGAATGGAGAAATGCAATGGAGGAAGAATATGAATCTATAATGAAAAACAATACTTGGGAATTGACTGAATTGCCTAAACATAAGAAGCCCATTGGATGCAAATGGATATACAAACCCAAGTTTAAATCAGATGGTAGTATAGATAAATATAAGGCTAGACTTGTGGCAAAGGGGTATTCACAAACATAAGGTATTGATTATGCTGAAACATTTGCACCGGTAGCTAAATTGAATACTATCATATTGTTAATTGTGTTAGCGATAAAGTATCATTGGAAGTTGCACAATTAGATGTTAAATATGCATTTTTGAATGGTGAGTTAAAGGAGTAGGTTTACCTTACTCAACCTGAAGAGTTTGTGGAACAAGGGAAAGAACACTTAGTGTGTAAGTTAAAGAAAGCATTGCATGGACTAAAACAGAGCCTAGGTCATGGTATGAGAAGATAAACTCTTTCTTTCTTCAACAGGGTTTCATGAGGAGAAAAAGTGATCCAAATTTGTATACCAAATTTGATGAGCAGGGGTATATAGTATTGATCTCCTTATATGTTGATGATTTGATAATGAAAGGAAATGCAGAGAAATTAATTGATGAAATCAAGAAGTAGTTGTCACAAGTTTTTGAAATGAAAGATCTTGGTGAGTTACATTACTGCCTAGGTCTTGAAGTTTGGAGAAATGCAGGCCAAACTTTTGTTTGTTAGAGTAAGTATGTCAAAGAAGTACTTAAGATATTTAAAATGGATCAGTGTAAATCTTATATTGTTCTCATGCAGTAGAATGTGAAACTTTCTTGTGATGATGATTCGAAGGAGGTGAATGCCACAATGTATACACAGATGGTGGGTAGTTTGAATTATCTCACCACAACCAGACCTGATATTGAATATTTTGTGAGTGTGTTAAGTCAGTTTATGGTGAAACCTCTAGAAAGCCATTGGAATGAAACAAAGGCGGTACTCAAGTATCTGAAATGAACACTTGATTATGATATTAAATATACTGATGCATCTGATGTTGAGTTGACAGGTTACTCAGATTCTGATTGGGTTGGCAATCTGGATGATCGAAGATCAACCACTGGATATGTGTTTGGCATTGGATCTGGGGTTGTTTCATGGAGCAGTAAAAGGCATCCTACTGTATCTTTGTCTTCCACAGAAGAAAAATATAAAGCCTTGTGTGCAACAACTTGTGAAGTTGTTTGGTTAAGAAGACTTCTTCAAGATGTTGGAGAAGAATGAAAGGAACCTACGATGATCAAATGTGATAATCAAAGTTCAATCAAGCTGGCGAATAATCCGATTTTTCATGCAAGAACAAAGCATGTTGATGCTCAATATCATTTTGTTAGAGAAAAGTTGCAGTCCAGTGAAATAGCTCTTCTGTATTGTAATACTTGTGAAATCGTTGTTGATATTTTCACTAAGCCTCTTGGAAAGATTAAGTTTGAGTTGTTTAGGGAGATGTTAGGTGTGGAAGTCAATCTATTCTCCATTAAGGGGGAGACTTGGAAATAATGGAGTAAGAGTCAGTAGCGTAAGTAGAGTCTAGTTATCTGGAGTTTGTTGTAATAGTCTAAGTAGGTTAGTTTCCTATATAATGATGTAATCAGTCTTCATTCAATATAGTTTGTGAGCGTTGCCTCACCTGTGTGTTGTTTTGCCCTAATTCTAAGTTATTTTAGGGTCGAAGAATTAATAAAAATAGAGCTTTTTTTTTTATTTTTTTTTAAATGAGCATATTTTTTTTTAAATGAGCAGATGTTTTAATGTTGTAGGTTAAACGTAATTTCATAAAACAGCTAGACAACGCATGTTTTAACTATTTATTGCAAGGGGATTTACCAAATTTTGTAATCTTTGTGGCTATATCCAAGAGCCCACAAACCATATATACCAATAATAGGCCTACGTGTACAAACTCTTCCCTCTCTAGTTTTGAACCTATGACATCCAAGGAGGAAACACATGTTCATAACTACCCGTGTAGATTCATCTTAACTCGGGATCTATCGTATTAAGTGAACATATAAATATTTTATTTATGGCTCTCACTCAAATAATTTTTTTCTTATTAATATTTTTTTAAATGTCACTCCATAATAGTAAGCATTGAAGGAATTATACATCTCCCTCATTCTGAAAAGTAGAAAGCACCTATTAACAAAATCAGATATCTTTATATATAGTTGATATATAATTATTTTGTTGAAATATTTTATTTATGACCAATATTGAATTTTTTTTGTTATTAATGTTTCTAAATGCTATGTGTCAACTCCATATTAAACATGGAAGGAATTACACATCTCCTTTACACATCATTCTCATACTTACATTTGTATTTTAATATTTTTTGAGAGAATTTATTTAAAACCGTCCTAGTATCTTTTCGGCAGATCTAACCATCTTTACTATAACAAAGTTATTTTTTTAAAGCGAAATATTAAAAAGGTACTTGTTCACTTAGGATGAAAGGCTTAAAATTTTGAAATCTCGAAGTGGACTTATAAGTGGTGGACCACTAAACTTCCACTTATTTCCATTGACAGCCAATTTTTAATGACAGTAACTCCACTCAACTTTAAGTCCCGTCCGACAAGGATTCAAGATTGTAGAAGATTTAATGATGTGGTGGAAAATGTAAACACTTTCAGTAAATTAGAAAACCGAAGTACCGTCCGACAACGATTCAAGATTGTAGAAGATTTAATGATGCGGTGGAAAATGTAAACACTTTCGGTAAAGCCAAGTCCTGTGCGAGTACGGTCCGATAATGAGAATCAATTTTTATCCTACTCCACTCGTTCAAATAAACTTTTATTGAAGCAGAATAAAAGCAAAAATCCTTACAATAATTGAATTAGAGGATTGATTGGATTGCAGTTTTTTAAGAATATATTTCAATAATAATTAAATTGGAGAATCTAAAATTAGGCATGATCTAAACGTTTTATTACCCATAATACTTTAAACTTTTACTAAAACCAAAATAATAGTTTAATTCAATAAAAACAAAAACTCGTACAATAATTGAATTGGAAGGCTTAGAACGACTGGTTTGACTAGTACACCACATTCCAATAATATTTTCCACAAGCTGAGAGTGAGAGGGACGGTTACAATAATTGCATATCCTTTTTGAGTTTAGGACTTAAGAAGTTTCAATCTCTAACATAGTTTGTAATTTTCATTTAACTAGTTCCAAATTATCTTCCTCGCAAATCAGATCAATGAACAAATATTATGATTTTAGTTTTAATATAAACCGATATTACCGATCCCGTTCTAACCTCAATATTAACTGATCACACTCCACAAATCAGGTCCTCCAAAAATAAAACCGACCTTAACTCAAAAACAAAACAATAAGTAAATTGTGATTCTTTATAACTTCAAATATATGTTTATTACTAAATCTGGGCTTATTTCAAGGTGATTTTTTGATGCGTGGTTAGATTTTTTTTTTTTTTTAATGGTTAATGAGTTCATGAAAGTTGAGTGAGAAGCTTTAAGATTGGTAGATAAAGTAACGATCAATTTAGTAGGAACGATACATAGAATAGAATTGGTAGAATTTAGTAGGAGCGATGGATTTCGAATCTTCAAAGAAGCGACGAATTTGCTCTACAAGCTGTTCGACACGTCATCATACATTACATCTGTTATGTAACGTGATGAAATAGTACAATTACTATTCCATGTGCGTCCAGGTGACTCGTTAATGATGTGGTGGTAAAAAGTGAATATTTTCAGTAAAGTCAAGATTAAAATTTTGTTTTAACTTTCAAAATCAAAAAATTCTACTTACTGAAATAATTTTTTTTTAAAACAAGTACTTTAAAATAATTAAATTCATCGATTCGTCCATTCCACGGTTCACCTACTGCATCCGCATGCACGTACTCGAGAGTCAGAGTCCTCGGCTCACGAGTCGAGATGCTATCGTTCCGCTGGTTTTTTTCATATTCCCACAGTCCACTGGTATTGCCATAGACGTGGTACATAATTATATTCCTGACATTTAAACCAATATATACGGATCATTGATTCGTCCATTCCACCTACTGCAGAGAGTCAGTCCTTCTCGTCGTTCCGCTCCTATTTCATTGGGCTTTCTCATATTCCCACTGGTATTGCCACCAACGTGGTCAATACCAGGTTCCGCTGGTATTGCCACCAACCTGGAATTTCAAATTTACTATACATGTCAATTGAAAAGCGAATTTCATGTCTGTCGTTTTATGTTGAATTGAGATTCATGATTGAAAATTTGATGAGGACACTTGTGTTTTTCATGTCTGCTATTTTATGTTTAATGCAGATTCATGAGTGTCAATTTTTTTTATTGCAGATTCATGCAATAATTAATGTTTAATGCAGATTCATGAAATAATTAATGTTAATTTATGATATAGTGAGTTAATATATAGAATTGATATTGTTATTATAATAATATTAATGTAAATTTAATATTTTAATTTTAGATTTATTAAGTATAGAAAAGAAAAATCAAATTTTTATATATTTTAAAATATTTATATTTATTTTATTATTTATTATTTTAAATAAAAGAATCTCAAACATAATAGTAATCTTAAAATTAAATCATTATTATTATTATTATTTCTTATTTTAACTTATTAGCATTATATTACATTATAAATCTCATCAGTGTGGAAATTCCATAAATTATAATAATATTATATTCATTAAAATGAAATATTAATTTATCTATCAAATCCACAATGTTCATTAAAATTTAATATTTAAATATTAATCTATCGATCACAACCAAAAATAATAATATATTCATTCGCACGGGTAAAGTAAAGGTAGCAACAAGAGAAGAATCATTCAACTGCAACCGTCTACGTGTCACTGTCCCAATCCGTCCATAAATATACATATCATCCGCTTGTCCAATCCACCTGCATCGCCCCCCCTCCACTCACTCAGAGAGTCAGAACCCCTTCAACCCATACTCACGATACGCAGTCTTTTCGCGCCCCATTTCATTTGACTTTTCTCATACTCATTCTCTCATGGCGGCCACTGGTATCGCCACGGGTATTGCTTCCGAAATGGTAAGGGGCATCGCAAACACCATTATTGCTGCAGTTATCAAACAGATAAAGGATGTTGTGGAGTTGGATCAAAGCCTTCAGCTTCTCAATACTGATTTCGGCTATATGAATTCCATGCTGCTATATATTGACCAACAATTCCAAGCGCAACAAAGAAGGCTGCCAGAACCCATCGAAGTATGTTTGAGAAGGATGAGCGATGCCCTCAACGAGGGCCAACAACTCATCAATCGCGTCAACGGACAACGAAGACGGTATTTCAGTTGCTGCCTCCTGAGCAACCCCAATATCTTTACACAAATTAGAGATTGGAGGACGAGATTTGATAAACTCTTTCAAGAGTTTGTTGGGGTCTTCTCAATAACTGCCAATACCGAGCATATTGTGTCGTCCGCACCGCCCCAAACAGAGCTGCTTCTTCAAGATGTACCGGACGACATCGTAGGGTCGACCATTGAATCTTCTCAGATGAAGCTGCAGACATGGCTTACGGATCCTCATCCCCAAGCTCGCGTGATTGGTATATATGGCATGGGTGGAGTAGGCAAAACCTCCGTACTGAAAGTTATTCACAACAATTACAAGGAGAAGGTCAGTGGTATCTTTGATATAGTCATTTGGTTTACAGTTTCTAAATATAAATACGAAGAGGAAGATGATAAGATTAAAGAATTGCAAGTTTCCATTGCTCACGCGCTGAATCTAAATTTCGAGGGATGTCCTACTCTTGATATGCGGAAGATGAAATTGTCCGCATCTCTGGAAAATAGGA
>ML790540.1:131121-162392 GCA_009831015.1 Picea engelmannii
GGGGGGGGACCCCTCGTACCAGAATGTTGCAACAAACAATAGAGCAGGATTGCATGCCAAGAGGCCTTCTTTTGATCCACCGCCACACCTAAGAGAACAACTCCTAGCTAAGGAGCATGGATTCAACAAAGCAATGGATATGGAGCCAAACACATCTCAGCCAAAGGAATCTCAAGGATGGGAACTGGGAAATGCATTCCCAAATCTGATAAGCCACCATGATATCTCATAAGCTCAACCAGGGTTGGGTAACACACCCAGTTTATGTGGGAGCACGCCCTCATCGGCAAGTTTCTGGGTCTTTGGCCTTCAGAACGAGATCTCTTAAGATGGATCAAAGACTGGTGGAACCCCAAGGGAGATTATGAGGTACAACTCAGCTCCAAGAGGGTTTTTACGATCATCCTTTACAATATGGAAGACAAGGACATAATTTTTGATAATGGGCCATACTTTTACAACTTAGCCAGGCTATTTCTTCGATTCTAGATGGACCGCTTCAGCCTAGAGAAATAATATTTCACAATCGCTCCAGTCTATATAAGGCTATACTCCTTGCCGCAAGAATTCTGGTTGGAGGAAATCCTAATGGGTATAGGGAATACAGTGGGAAGATATGTCAAATCCTCAAAAACCACAAAGTAGAGGAAATACACACCCTAGGCTTAGATCTGTGTCTACATGGACATCTCAAAAGCCTCACCAGGCTCAATAACCCTAGAATATAAGGATGAGGACTCGAATCAAATGATGGACAGTGAGCATATTCCCTTCCGCCACAGGAAGTGCCATGAGCATGGCCACCTCTTTCAGGATTGTCCCTTAAATGCCTAGAATCCTAAAGTAGGAGAGGGGAAGAAAAAGGATGGCTTCACCAAGGTCACTGACATGAAATGACACCCACCTAGAAAGAATAATCAAGACAATGCTCCAAAAATAACCACTAAAAACTCCTATGACATTCTTAATCAACTCCCCGGGGAAGAGGAGGTCAGAGATCCGCAAAAAAAAAAAATTCCAGGAAAAGGAAAAAGGAAAATCCAAGCACCAAACCAAAACAGGAAAAGACGAAAACCAAGACAACCCCTGCTAGCAGGGTGTATGGGTATAAACCATAAGAAAGTGGGGACACTCTCATGCAACTTGATGAGAAAGATCTAACGGACATTGATCTCGAAAAACTAGGGGAAGCCTTCAATCGAAAGGATTTGCAAACCATCCCAGTGGAACAACTCATAAAGGTTCACAAAGTATTCATTGAATCTACTACAGGCTCTACCTCACAACTAGGGATATCCTTATACCCAGCCACTGAGCTCAAACGAATCTCCCGAGAAAGTAAAAGACAGGGACACAAATCTGCACAACAAATCATCAAGGAAGTAGGTAACTTCATGTTCAACTCAGGGTAGATCCAAAGACGCACGAAGGGATACCTCCATCCACCTCGTAACTCATCATGATGGAGATCATAGCATGGAATATTAGAGGGATCAATGGAAGATCCAAGCAGAGGACTCTTTGATATTGTATCCATGTTGAGAATCTAGACATTCTCCTTTTGCAGGAGACAAAATGTGCTGGTGAAGAAGTGACAAATATCTTTCGGCATTGTTTGAGAGGATGCGACTCCCTTTATACAGAGTCCAATAGACCGACATGCGGTCTGAAAATCTTGTGGAATCTAGCAATAGTCATCATAGATCGACCCTTTTCCACAGTGGGTATGATTACGACTCACTTCAAAGTCATAAGATCTACTAAAGAAGGCATGATCACAAATGCGTATGGGCCTCAAACTACCCAGGACAAAGAGTTATTCTTGAACCGAATAACCACCATCAAAACACTGCTGAGCTCACCCAATTGACTGGTAGGGGGAGATTTCAATATCATCCTAACGTTTGAGGAAAAGACAAGAGGCACCAAGAGGCTTGATCAAGACAATGGTAAGTTTTGAGCCCTCATAGAACAACTAGATTTAGTAGATATAGAAACTAGGAATGGCATTTTCACCTGGTCCAATCGCAAATCTGGGCATCAGCATGTAGCTTGCCGGTTAGATCGTTTCCTCATTTCAGAATCCCTACTATTGGAGGACCCCGTCATTGAAGCCAACATTCTCCTGAAACCAGGGTCGGATCAATAGCATGTTTCTCTCTGTCTTGATGTTGGGGTGATTCCCAAACTCAAGCCCTTCATATTTGATAATTTTCAGCTCTCTCACCCAAAATTCCAAAATATTTCGGAATCCTGGTGGAAGAAATTAGAAATAAACCATGGTACTTGCATGTACAAATTATAGCAGTGGCTCAAAAAATTTAAGTCACAACTAAAGAGATGGAATAAGAATTTTTATGGGAACATCCTACAAAGAATGCAGGAAATTGGGCAACGCCTGAAAACCTTGCAAAATACCTTCATTACTGGGGACAAGACGACATCCTTAATGAAGGAAGAGGAGGAGCTCAAGGAAGAACTGGAAGAGAGAAAGGAACAAGAGGAAATACTCTGGAGACAAAAATCTAGGTTACAATGGCTCAAATAAGGTAAAAAGAACACCATTTTTATTTCATCGATCCATGGTTCATTGACGATACATCAACATACTAACCCATCTGGAGGATGCTCAGGGAAATCCCATTAGGGACCATGACAAAATAGCAGAAGAACTGATCAATTACTACAAATACCTCCTAACATATCCCATCGATGAAAGAACGCCAATGATCCACAAAATATCCAGGAACATACCCTCTCTAGTCACTCAAGAACATAATGAATCCCTGATGAGACCCATCACCCAAGAGGAGGTGGATCAAGTAGTTAAAGAAATTTCCCCAGGTAAAGCTCCCGGTCCCAATGACTTCACGACATATTTCTTCCACTATTGTTGGCCAATAATCAGAGAAGAAGTATGGCATGTGGCGGAGGAATCAAGAACCTCAGGACAATTCCTCTCATCCTTCAATGCGACCTTCCTCATGCTCATCATGAAGGAGGAAAGGTTTATGCATCCCAAATAATACAAACCGATAACTCTCTGTAATGTCATCTACAAAATTATCACTAAGGTCATTTCCATGCGTCTCAAACAAATTATTCCTTTCATTATCTCCAAAGAGAAGGTTGGCTACGTGGAAGGCAGGCAAATCATGGACAATGTCATCCTATCTCATGATGTCATCCACTCACTGAAAACAACTAATACTCTAGGTATGCTCATCAAAATCGACCTTTCGAAAGATTTTGACACAATCAATTGGGAATACATGCACTCCCTCCTCGAGGCCCTTGGCTTCGATAGTCACTGGATGGCCTGGATCATGAGGCTCACTTCCTCAACATTTTTCTCTATCTTATTCAATGGAGTTCCCTCCCAACCCTTCTCTCCTAGTAGAGGCATCCGACAAGGGAACCCCCTCTCCCCCTTTCTCTTTGTCATAATGGTGGAGGGTCTGGGTTGCTACCTCAAAGCCTCTATGGTGGAAGGCTACCTTAAAGGTATACCTGTTTTAATCCCTAAATAGTGGCTCATTACCCCTTAATTGGGGAATATTACATTAGTATTTTTTTTTTTTTTTTATGTCGGCTATATCCCATTAGTTGTAATTATACCTCCTAGTCTCCTATATATACCAAGGAGATATTTTCATTTTGAATCATCTTGTAATTGAACATTTATGTGGGCATAAGGAGGTTGCCCCCTCGAAGAGGCTTATTATCTGAATTTATCTCTTTTTCAAGGTGTTGATTACTTATTTGCAGGTTTTTCTATGTTATATTGATATTTGGTTCCTAACATATGGTATCAGAGATCAAGGTCTTGGGGTTTCGCTGCTACCTCTGAGACACCTTGGAATTTTTTCTATAACTTTTTTATTACCATAATTTAGAAGGAACGACTTAAAGGATATTGAGTAGATGGATAAAGGTACGTTGGGTTAAAATTTCATCTCCCAAGGCCATATACTTTCAGAGATACAACCTTTCTAAGATAGGGTTCTGGAATCATCCTGAATTGAGTCATTGCGGAATTTTCACTATAATTTTTTTTATGTAACGTTTCAGACCCTAAAATTTGGAGGCTATTCACAAAACTTAGTAGGGTATTTGTGGTAACAATTTCGACTTTTGGGTCATCTTACATTTGTAGATATACCCCGTGGAATATAGGGTATCTGACTAGTCCTATTGACTAGTCTCAATTAGGTGTTCCGGGTAAAAAAATCATAACTTCTTCCTAGAGTATCCAGATTGAGTGAGAGTAGTGGGATTGGATAGTGGAAAAACCTTAGTAGTTCTGGTATGATTTTCAGAATTTTATATCAATTATTTTGTATGGGGCACACTATACAAGTGAGATCTCTTGGAAAGGAAACAAATCAAAAAGTTGTGGGGAAGTTACCATAAATTCCACTTGGCACATCCAATTTTGATCAGACCTATGGAATTGTAGAGAAGAAATATCAGAGACCTACAAAAAATAAAACTTCATACTCAGAAGGGATGAAATTTTGGAGATATAATAAAAGGAAGATTGTCTAGTAGAACCACCTCAAAATCAAGGTTTAATGTGATACTTGGCCAACATGCCACCAAAAAAGAGAACTTCTACACCGAATAAGCCTCCAGACAATCCTACTTGGACTCTTGATGAAGGTGAAGAAATGCATAGGGACATAAATGATTTACAAAAGAAGAAAGTAACAAAATATGAACTACAAGAGATGGAAGCTAAGTTGGAGGCAAAGATGGATGGTTTAAAAGAGGAGATCTTGGAAGTATTGAAAAATCTCGTAATAGAGAGGACACCTGAAAGTGAAAATGTATCCCATGAAATTCATGAGGACACAAGGAAGGTGAATCAAGAATGGAGAAACTCCAACTTTGGGTTGAAGACCAACCACGTTCCTAAGATTGATATGAGGAAGTTTGATGGCAAGGACCCTATCACATGGATACTTCAGATGGAGAAATTATTTGATCTACATAATGTGCCACACACATAAAAGGTATGAATTGCTTCTTTATATTTAGAACCCAATCAATTTGTATGGTATCGATGGATTTGTTCTCGCAAATCACTCGTCACTTGGACAATTTTCACGGAAGAAATGATATCACACTATGAGGATACAAGGAGCAATACCTTCTTTAGCCAATTGATAAATCTCAAGCAAAAGGGTTCAGTTACAGAGCACATTGAGAACTTTCAAAGATTGAATATAAAGGTAACAAATATTCCATATGAGCACTTGATTGATGTATTCATAGGAACTTTGAGAGATAACATTCAACATGAGGTTCACCTTTGGGAACCAAAATCATTGGAGAATGCATTTAGGGTGGCAAGAAATGTTGAAAGTAAAAATATGGCTATGGCTACTAGAAGGACCAATCCTAACATCTATAGAGAGAATAATGCTCCTTATTCTAAAACACCTCAACCTACAAGGTTGACACCTCAACAATTAGAGGAAAGAAAAGCAAAATATTTATGCTTTAATTGTGACAACAAGTAAAGTAAGGGACATAAGTGTGGTGAGAAGAAATTATTCTACATAGATTGTGAAGAGGAAGAAGAACAAGAACAAGAAAAAGAACCATCTCAAGATGAAAATGCATAAGCGATTTTGTCTGAAGAGTTGAGTCCCACGATATCGTGTAATGCATTAGCTGGAATTAGCACTCCTCAAACCCTCAAGATCAAAGGATATATCAAAAAGAAAAAGGTAATAGTCCTAATTGATTCTGGCAGTACTCATAATTTCATTCACTATAAATTATCCAAATCTCTCAATTGCTTTGTATATCCAGCACTAGAGTTTCAAGTAATTATTGCAGATGGAGGAACTATCAATTGCTCAGGAAAATGCAATAACATCAATCTTACTATGGGGGAATATGTAATGAATATTTCAATGATTTCTATACCCATGGGTGGTGCTATGTTGTACTAGAAATCTAATGGTGACAATCATTAGGAACAATGGATTTTAACTTTCAAGAACTTTTCATGAAATTTTCATTGGAAGGAAAAGAAATCGAGTTAAGAGGTATCACAGGGAAACCTGATAAGGTGATAAGCTCTAATGGCATGAAAACATTATTGAAAAATGGGCATCAAGGTGTTATTGCACAACTATGCTCACTATATGTTCAAACATCCAAGGCATCTATTCCTCTAGATCTCCAAGGGATCATTGATAAGCATTCCAAAGTATTTGAAGATATTCCCAAAGGTCTTCCACCCACTCGAAATCATGATCATGATATTCACCTAATTCCTGGGAGTGTTCCTCCTATCATCAGGCCATACTGATACTCGTATGCCCAGAAGAGTGAAATTGAGAACATGGTTGAAGAAATGTTATAGTTTGGCATTATTAGACCTAGCCAAAGTTCTTACTCTGCACCGGTGGTAATGTTATTCAAGAAAGATGGCTCATGGCGTATGTGTCCAGATTATAGAGAGCTCAACAAGATCACTATTAAAGATAAGTTTCCCATTCCCATCATTGATGAATTGTTAGATGAACTACATGGAGCAATCTATTTCACAAAGTTGGATCTCTGTTTAGGGTATCATCATATTAGAATGAAGGAAGACAATATCCCAAAAACAACATTTCGAACTCATGAAGGCCATTATGACATTTTGGTCATGCCTTTTGGCCTTACAAATGCACCTTCCACATTCCAAGGGTTGATGAATTCTATTTTCAATCCCTTCCTTGGAAAATTTGTGTTAGTATTTTTTGATGATATACTAATCTATAGCAAGTCTTGGGAGGATCATGCATGACATGTTGACAAAGTGCTACAAATACTAAAGGAGCAACAACTATATTCCAAACCATCCAAATGTTTCTTTGGAGTGAAGGAGGTAGAGTATTTGGGTCATATTGTATCACATGAAGGTGTCAAGGTAGACCCCAACAAGATTAAGGCCATGATGGACTGGACGATTCCAAAAACATTGAAGAATCTTAGAGGATTTTTGGGTTTGACAGGTTACTATTGCAAGTTTGTTCAGCACTATGGAAAAATAGTAGAACCTTTAACGACACTAACTAAGAAGGATGAATTTTCATGGACTCCAGAGGCAACTAAATATTTTGAACAACTTAAAGAGATGATGTGCAATGCTCCTGTCTTGACCACCCCATACTTCACAAAAACCTTTATTGTGGAATTTTATGTCTCGGGAAATGGAATTGGTGTTGTCCTAATGCAAGAAGGAAGGCCCTTGGATTTTGAAATTCGACCACTCAAGGGAAAGGACTTACAAAACCTATTTATGAGAAGGAAATTATGGCAATATGACATGCATTGAAGAAATGACATCCTTACCTAATAGGTAAAAACTTCAAGGTCAAAACAGATCATGATAGTCTTAAATACTTCTTGGAACAAAGACTGTCTTCAGAATAATAACAAAAATGGGTAACCAAGATATTGGGTTATGATTTTGAAATCGTCTATAAAAAATGGAAGAAAAATGTTGTGGCAGATGCACTCTCAAGGAAGGATGAATATGTTAAGGCCTTTCTCTGTGCGATCTCGATCATCCAACCTGATTGGATAATCGAAGCAAAGGATGAATGGAAGAATGACGAAAAAGTGTGGACTCTCATTCAAACATTGCATCAAGATTCCAGTACATCAAATACATTTACATGGAAAAATGATTCACTATGGTACAAAGATCGCTTATATTTATGTAAGAACTCCCAACTCAAACAAAATGTACTATTGGAATTGCACACCTCTCCAGTAGGAGGGCACTCGAGATTTTTAAAAACCTACCATAGGGTCAAGAAGGAATTTTTTTGGGATAGCCTTAAAACTGATGTTCAAAGGTTTGTGGCAGAATGTTTGGTTTACCAACAAAATAAGGTGGAAACAATTAAGACCCCAGGTCTTTTACAACCGTTAGCCATCCCAAGTCAGCATTGGGAGGAGGTTTCCATGGATTTCATCACAGGGTTACCGAAGTCTGAAGGAAATAGTGTCATCATGGTGATTGTTTGGGTACTCAATTGGCTCATAGCTCATCCTATCATCCTCAATCTAATGGACAAACTGAGATAGTGAACAAATGTCTGGAAGGCTACCTTCGTTGCTTTGTCTCTGATAAAAAAACACATTGGTTCAAATGGTTACCCTTGGCAGAATGGTGGTATAACACTTCCTTTCATACTACAACAAAAATGACACCAATTATGGCACTTTATGGATACCACCCTCCTTCCATCACTTCTTCTCTAAAAGAAAAATCTAAGGTTCAAGCAGTGGAAGATCACATCGAGAATCAACAACAAATTCTCCAAATCTTAAAGGATAACTTGACCATGGCACAAAATCGCATGAAACAACAAGCAGATCAACATCATAGTGAAAGAAGTTTTGAAGTAGGGGATTGGGTGTTTTTAAGACTACAACCATACAAACAGATGTCCCTCAAGCAAGCCAAGAAGGATAATAAATTATCACGAAAGTACTATGGCCCTTATAAGGTGTTGAAAAAGATTGGTACTATGGTATACAAATTGGAGTTGCCTGCATCTTCACGAGGACACCCAGTTTTCTATGTTTCATGCTTAAATAAGGTTATAGGGGACAAGATCCCAGTTCAAACTATATTTCCAGAACTTGACGAGAAAGGAATAATCATATTGGATCCTGAAGCCATCACTGACACAAGAATTCACCAGTTGAGGAACATATCCATTTCAGAGTATCTCATTAAATGGAGGAAACTATTGGCTGAATATTCCACTTGGGAAGATGAGTCTTTTATACAGAAGCATCCAGATTTACTCAATCATTGAAGACAACACTTGTCTCAAGGGGAGGGGCATGTTAAGCCCTAAATAGTGGCTCATTACCCCTTAATTGGTGCATATTACATTAGTAATGTTATTTTATTTATGTCGGCTTTATTCCATTAGTTGTAATTATACCTCCTAGTCTCCTATATATACCAAGGAGACATTTTCATTTTGAGTCATCTTGTAATTGAACATTTATGTCGGCATAAGGAGGTTGCCCCCTCGAAGAGGCTTATTATTTGAATTTCTCTCTTTTTCAAGGCATTGAGTACTTATTCTGAGGTTTTTCTATGCTATATTGATATTTGGCTCCTAACAACCCGTGCACAATATACAACCAGCCCCCTCTCACATCTAGTTTGTTGATGACACTCTTCTGTTGAACACTCCGACAACCCAAGAAGCCACTAAAATCAATTCCATCCTCATAGATTTTGTCGAAGCTTCAGGAATGGTCTTAAACCTTGATAAATCATAGCTTTACTTCTTCAATACCCCAATGGCTATCCAAAACCATATCTCTTGACTCTTGAGCATCCCCAGGAGTTCCCTTCTGTCCAATTATCTAGGCATCCCACTCACAGGGGAGGTTTCTCGTAATATCTCTTGGGATAGACTGTTTCTTTTCATCTCCAACAAACTCAACAACTAGACCTTCAGATCACTTAATCTTGCAACTCGGTTGGTTCTTTTAAAATCTGTTCTTAAAGCCTTGCCACCCTACCTCTTTACCGCTCTAACAACACCCCAATCCATCATCGGGGCCATTAGGAACATCCAATGCAACTTCCTATGGCACGAGCATCAACCAAACAAGAAGTGGGCTTAGTAGGTTGGGACAAAATATGCAGGCCTAAAGCCTTAGGGGGACTAGGGATTCGAGATCCGGGGAAACTAAATCAAGTCATGGGGGAAAAATTGTGGTGGCATTGGGTCAAGCACCTAACATAACTCTAGGAAAAAGTATGGAAAAGGAAGTATGCTCCCACTACCAGAGAAGAGAATCTAATTAGATTCAATGATCAGGTTCAGGGATCCAATATCTAGAACATGTCTTGGAATAATCGAATGCTCATTCAAAAGTCTTCTTTTTGGGAAATATGAAATGGTGAACACTCCATATTCTAGAAAGACTCATGGAAACAACAAGTGCCTCTAACCACTCTTGAATACCTCATCCCCCTATGCCAACAAATGGAGTCCCGGGACTCCCAGTTAGTGAAGGATCTATGGAGAGAGAATGATCGACACTGACCATGGCACAATTGGAGGACTGAACCTCATGAAATTTATCTTCAGACGGAGCTGGATCTACAGGCCTGGAAAGATTGTGCAAATCAAAGGAAACTTTATATCAGGGAAGGCCCAAATATACTCAAATGGGGGTGTTGGTGCGAATTTGGTCATACCAGGGTTCTTCTCAGGTTACCAACAAAAGGCATCGTGTAGTCTAGAGCGCTGGCATTTTCATCCCCTCCGAAGAGAAGAAGTCTCACCCGAAGCGTTGTTGAGATATATGGATAGGTAAAGGTAGCGAGAAGACTAAGGAAGATCCATAGAGTGTTCAGAAATCACTCTTGTTCTTTTGCAATCAACATTATCAGATCGGAAACACCTAAATGAAAGAACCAAACCTACTTACATTATGAACATCGATTAACCATAGAACCATTAGACAGAACTCATAAACCATAAAGGAGAAATGTAAATGCATAAGTAACATACAAAGAAACATCATATTTGAAATTTAGGATACTCGTATTAGCTTCCGGATCGTTCCTTTATTACATATTCAGAGCTACATAGAGATGTTCAGTATAGACTCTGGGTTGTCTCTTACATCGAGTTTCACTAGCTAATCCCCCAAAACCTTGGATGACTTTGATAAACATGATAGCAACCCAATACACCAACTCGACTCCAACCAACCAACCTATTGGTTGAACAATAACAACAGCCTGATGTACTGACTTGACTCCACTCCTCTTACATCTATATTTTGTCCTATGTATAGTTGGGTTATGTCTTTCTGTTCATCTTGCTCACTTTCTTGTTCTGTTGCAACTATTTGATTCTTGGCTGGTGTTTTGCTAGCTCCTGCAACTACTTTATGTTATTCTTTTCTTTCATCTTCTGATGAAGTTTGTGCAACTCATGCTTAATCAAAACTTGCGTAATTCTTTCCCAAAAATGGAGGGCCCAACATGCTCCGACCACAATCCTTGACTCATCCTCGAGTCAAGCACTTGGTTCTTTCACATTCTCTAGGATCAACTGTTGTTTTCCCTTGTCAGACTTTTCTTCTTCTTTGAGCTCTTTTGTTTGTGTCTTTTCTTCCTTCACCTCTTGAAATGAAGGGCCTAATTCTAGAACCAACTCTAATGCTCTATGCTTTACTCCATGAAAGATTTCAACTTTGTCTTGCCATTTCCGGGCGAGGAGTGATGCTTCTTTCAAGAACTATTGGGTATTTTCTTTGTTGTACTGTTTTGTATTGGATTCAACCAACGAGTTCCATTTGGAGTCGGTTGTTGCGTCGACCCGGTGCATTTGCATATAGGCAGTTTGAATTACTGGTCAAAAATCACGCGGTTCTTTCTTGGCTATGGACTATGCTTCGTAGAGTGAATTGAGTTCATTGTCAGCTTGCTGGATCTGATCGAACTTTTGCTGCTTCTCTATGGGGTCCATTGTGACCATAAATTCCTTGTTGAGAACCTAAATCTGGGTGCGCATTTCCTCCAGGACTTGATTCTGTCGAGCGATGATGCCCATCCAATCGTTGATTTCCTTGAAGATTCTGGTGCAGTCCGTTGTTTTCTTATGTAGTGCTGCTCGGGCATTATTTACTTGCAGTATGATCCTCTGCATTTGTTCCTGCAGCTACCGAGGCTATTATTCTGCTTCTTACTGGAATGTTCGTAAATTTTCTTGTATCTCCTCCATGCGTGTGGCGAGTTGTGTCCATGCCACTTGTAACAACTTGATTTGTTGCCCTGGTTCTCTTATCTCATTGGCTTCGGGTAGGTCGGGCGCAACTCTTCGAATATCTGGCCAGGATTTTGCAAGTTGTTCCTGCACTTTTTCTAGTTTTCACTGGGCTAGGAGTCGATCACGTTTTTCTTCCATTATACATGTTTGTGCATATAACTATTCTTTTGTGGTGAGCTTGGATGAGCTCTCGGTGTCCTAGAGCCTTTTCTCTAGTTGGTCTGTGGAGGCTCTGATTATTCTGAACAACTGTGATGTTGGCCACTGTACCAGGTTGGTGGCTGACAGAGCTACATCAGTGGGTTCTCTTTTCTATAAAGGGAATATGTTGGCAGTTGAGTGGTCTGAATGGGTTTCTACTTCCTCTTCCGTTGGTGGCACTGGTGCAATCCTCAATCTTAGATATTCGGGTAGAAGTGTCAGAACCTCTGTTCTGGTTATGCATAGTTGCATCAAGTATTCACATTGTTGGGGGTTCTAGAGGACTTGCTCCATTTGCACTCGCCTAGTTGTCGTATCCTGGTCCATTGTTGATTCTAGCTCATTGGGCGCATCTGGTTTCTCAATGATGATTGTTGACGGGATTGTTTCAGGGTCCAGGTCATATTGGATGTCAATGATGGTGTTGGCTTTGTTCATGGCGTGGGTTCGAGGAGTGACAGATGCAAGGGTTTGTGGATTCAAGGGTTTGTTTGGCGAGACCCCCGTATTGGGCCTTTTCCTCATCGATTCGGTGGTAAGCATAGCGCCCAGGACCTGGTTGACCTGTGCACCTGATAGCATGACATTGGTTGGCAGCTATTGGGGGGTGGTCTTTTCCCCTATTCCCACTGTAGTTTTTCTTCTTCTTCCTTGGATTCGGTCTGTGCCAGAGTGTTAATATTTTTCTGCTCGGGGCCTAAGCTCAGTCCCTCTCCTGCTTCCTTGTCTTTTTTCTTACTTAGCTCGGTCGACAAAATGTAATGCATTCCTGATTTGTGTGGGCCACGTTTAACTCCAGGCCATGACATGACCTCCTTGTTAAATGCTTCCTCGTCTAGATAGAGTGGTAGCAATCCTATATGGAAATGTTCCCGACTGGCATGTCTCAGCCAGATGCATGTGTTGTGTTATTTCATGCTAAAGGCGATATTATTCATGTTTTTATGGAGGATCTCCTGCGAGATTCACAACTGCAATGTTGCATCTATCATAGCATTATACCATTTGGTGAATGCTGCATTGTTGAGTGATGTGTTCTCCGAGTCTGGTTTGGCCTGCCATGGCTCGAACATCTTTGCCAGGCACCCTTTATCCGGTATTGTCGGTTGTCTACCCACCGGTGACTTCCATTTGAGCATCGTGAATGCCACAAGCAAGTATCCATAGGTAAATGTGCCTCCTTTATCTTGTGCCTCCTCTCAAGCTTTGAGTAGTTCCTCCAGCAAGAAGCTACACCAGTTGAATACTACACCCTGATTGCAGAAGTTAGCAACTGATAGTGCGTCTAAGGTGCATTCTCCCTTATAATAGGACCTCAAAACCTTGCTGGCTATGACGTAGCAGCCATTTTAGACTATTTCGAGCAATATTGGCTCAATTACTGTTGTGCATCCTCCTCGCTTGGTGTTAAACTTCTCATACAGGCTGAGATTGCCTTTATTGTTCCCATGCTTACTGGGTCCATGAAATCCCTTCGACACATCCTCTCCTTCAGAGGATAGTCCAGTAAGATATTGGATATCTTATGCATGGATTGGATATTTCTTATCCAACCATAGGCTTCTTTCATGCACTCTACTTATTAGGAACTTCGTGCAACACACAATTTCGTCGGTGGTGCCAAAGACTGGTAAGTATCTTAGGTTCATGATGGTGGAGTTGAATATGTTGATGAACTCCTTTTTCGGTATAAAATGCATATCTCCTGTTCCATCCAGGGCTAACTCCCAAAATACATCTGGTTGCATCTGTGGAAACAAGGCTGAATCCATGAGGTCAAGGTCAAGTAGCTTGACCTGTTCTATATTCCCTTTGAAATCACCTATAATTTCAACCCAAGGGTCGCAGATCTCATATGGTACTACTTATTAAGTCATGGTTCTTCGATTGGCTGTTTCTCTTGGCATAAGCGCATCTATGGTCATTTTTAGAACTAAGGCTCTATTTGCAATTTTGGCAATGGTCCTTAACTTGTTTGCATGACTGAATTTGGAAATAGCTATGCTTGTTTTTAGAAATGATACTTTTTTGGCTGAGTTCTGAGAATTTTATGTTAGGCTTAATGAGTAGGTTTTAGCAATAACTGCTCCTTATTATGGTTGTATAGATGCAACATGGTGTGAGTTGTCCGATGGGACAGTTTGATCAAGGGAAATCCGATTAGGCGATCTTGGTATTTACTCGTCTGAGTGAAATAGGGACGTGGCCAAATTGAGACCTTTCTGTTTGGCGGGTGGGTGTCCCGGTGTGAACTTCAATGGCATCTTGGGATAATTCTGCTTTATGGTGTAAAGGGTCACAATCGGAGTACCAGAATTTCATTAAAGGGTGTGATTGGAATGGGTGTCCGTGGCCTTTAACTCAGATTGGATTTGGGTGCGTGGCCCCTCCGACCACAAAGGTTGTCCCCATCATTTTTGATGACTGTCGTTAGTGGACCTTTCATACTTCAGGTTCGGTATTGTTGTGTCGTTATATTTGTATCAACCAACACTTAAACAACACAATTGAACTATGTGTTATGGCGCAACACTATGCACATGGTCATTATTGACAGAATTTAAAAAAGAAAAAAATATTAAAAGAAAAAAAAACTCAAATCTAACTATTGTACAATCTCAGTTGGATTGGAGCGACTATTCTTCTTCTCATTTTCGGGAGAGGTAGGGATTCAAGCAAGCACCATTCACCCATCTCGTTCATAGCACACCATCTAGTTGCGCGAGTCAAACTGCTCTTGATGGTTGGATCTCCGCAACTATGAAGGGTCCCAACCAGTGCAAATGCAACTTGCCAGGATGCTTTTGGTATCAATTTTTTTAGAGTAACACCTTGTCCCCTTGTATAAATACCTTGGTTTTATTGTGGTGGTCATGCCAAGATTTTTGTCTCACCTTTTCAACCGAATGATGGAAGTCTTCGAGAAATATGGTTTCTTCGAGTTCTTGTAGCTCCACAAGTCTCTGTGCCACTGATTCTTCATCTGTCGTACGTGTGGCTTGTGCAATATACAGGCTTGGGGTGATGAACTCTGCGGGCACCACTCCTTCTTTTTCATAAACCAAATGGAATGGTGTGTATCTGTGGAGTTTATTTTTTGTTGTCATGTAGGCCCATAGTACCATTGGAACTCTATCATCCCAGTCCTCTCAGTTTGCACAATAGACTTTTGTTAGTCCCTTTTCCAGGATTTTGTTTAAGGCTTCAACTGTTCCGTTGGCCTGTGGGTGGTATGGACTTCTCTTGTGATGTTGAATCAAAAATTTTGCAGTAAGTGTTGCTATAGTGATGCTAAACAAGTGAGCTCCCTGATCTCTATTTAGGCTCTTGGGACATTTGAGGTGAGTAATGATATTCTCAAAAAATGATCCTGGCAGCGGTGTCTGTCGAACAGTCCTGTACTACTGCTGCTTCAACCCAACAAGTAAGGTAGTCGGTTGCGTTAATGATGTATCTTGCCTTTGAATGTTTGGTTGTGGGGTTGATTGGCCCAATGAAGTCAACTTCCCATTTCTCAAATGCCTGTAGAGCTCTAACTGGTTGTAGTGGTAGTTCATCTCGTCGTGACGGCTTTCCCACCCATTGAAAAAGATCACACAATCTAGCATATGATTTTTCATCCTTGAAAAGTGTTTCCCACCAAAGTTCCGCCTGTAGAAATTTATATACCGTTGCCTTTCCTCCTACGTGTCCTCCTGCAATTCTTCTATGGAATTCCCATAGTATATCCTGCCTTTCATGATCTAGGACACATCGTCTGAGGATGTTGTCTAGCCCTAGTTTATACAATTGGATGGAAATCAGCTGATAATTTGCTTCTCTGATGACCATATGGCGTTTCTAGGTTGAAAAATATGTTTCGGGGCATGCTCATGTGCTGAGAAAGATTGCTATGTCCTCCAGGTATTCTGGTATGGCCTTGATTCTGAATAAATCTACATCTGGGAGATGGTCATCAACTGATCCGCCACTTTCTCCTGATTCTAGTCTGGATAGATGGTTGGGTCTAAGGTTGCATCATCCTGGTTTAATGGTGATTTCAAAGGAAAATTCCTGAAATAACAGTAGCCATCTGCAAATTCTCCCTCCCAACACAGGTTTTTTAACTAGGTATTTTAGTGCTGAATGATCTGTAAAGAATTTAAAATGAGATCCTAACATATAATGTCTACATTTTTGTAAAGTGTATATCATTGCTAATCCTTCCCATTCAGTTGTTGTGTAGTTGCGTTCTTCTTGTGATAGCTTTCGGCTCACAAAGTAGATAGGGTGATCCATAGCTCCATCTCCAAGTTGTGCTAGGATAGCTTCTAGAGCAATTCCTGAAGCATCTACATGGACATGAAATTATTTATCCCAGTTTGGAAATATCAGGATCGGTATTGTAATGAGCTTCTCCTTATGTGTCTCAATTGCTTTGTCACATTCGGGAGTCCATTGGAACGTTTCATCCTTTTTCAAGAGGTTTTCTAGAGGTGCAGTAATGTTGGCATACCTCCGAATGAACCTGGGATAGTAGCCTATATGTCCTAGTGTGGAGCGCAACTATTTAATGCTCGTAGGTGGCAGAATATTTGTAATGACCACAACTTTAGTTGGGTCTATCAGTACTCCTTCTCGGCAGACTATGTGGCCCAACAAATTTCCATGTGGCACACAGAAGATACACTTCCTGAGATTTAATGAGATTTGTAACTCTCAACATCTATCGAACATTAGCATGAGAAGTGATACATGTTCCTTTAGCATGTTATATATTGTCCAATCATCCATATAGACTTCTATGAACTCTCTAAAGGATACTATCACAATCCTGGAAAAAACCGCAAGGGCGTTCTTTAAACCAAATGGCATCACATTGTATGCAAAAGATCCCCATTCGGTAATAAAGGTGGTTTTCCTCTTGTCCTCTTCTACAATCCTAAATTGATGGTACCCTGAAAGTATATCTGTAAATGAGTATGCTTCCTTCCCCACAACCTTTTATAGGACCTCATCGGTGAAGGGTGTTGGGAAAGGGTCATGCACATAGGCAGAGTTGAGGCTTTTGTAGTCCACACAGACTCTAATATCTTCAGTGTCTTTCTTTCTCTAAATGACTATCGGGCTGACCCATTCTGCTTCTTCTACTGAAAAAATGAGATCGACTTCTAGCATTTTATCAATATCCTTCTTAATTTTCTCTTTTACTCTCGAGTTAAGGCGGTGTGGCCTATGTCTAACATGATTGGATCCTAGTTTTAACTCTATCTTCATTTATCCCATAACTCCTTTGATTCCCTTCAATTCTGAAAAAGTCTTTGGGAACAAATCCTCGTATTCCCGTAGTAAACTTTGTATTTCCTGACTAGTTTTCTCATCCCAGTAATCACCCACCAAAGCTATTTTGGGTTGTTCTTTGGTCCCTATGTTGAGTCTCTGCAGTTTTAATGGGTGATTGTAGGAGCTATCAATTTGTCTAGGTATAGTGTTTTGGATTTCTCTATTCCCGTTGGTCTGTTTGATGGCTAGGTTTATTAGTTCTTCTAATTCGTCTAGGCTTTCTGAAGCTTTGCTAATCTGATAGAATTCTATGGGATTTTCGATCAAGGGTAAGTGGAGTTTAGTTTGAAGTTATTGGTTATGCTTGGGACACACTCAAAATTTTGATCTCTTATCATGATTGGTTGTAGAAATAAGTTCTCTAATCTTTTGCAAGACTAGTTCAAGCTTAGGGCACTTACTTGTAAAGGAGAAGTCTTTGCAAAATTGAGCTGCCAGTGTTTTCCAATCGCTGGTCTGTCTTCTGGTTTCCTCATGTATGAACCAATATTTCAGGATTCGTCCTAGAGACTGGGGAAATACCTGAATCCAGAGGTGAGAGGGTATTTGCGTAGCCTGCCATTGTGTCACGCACTGTTGAATGTGTATTCTAGGGTCCGGTTCTTCGCTGAATGGTTGCACAACTTGGAGACCCATTTGAGTTTCTGATTCCAGCTGCTCTTGGTGCTCGAACCTATACTGAATAGCTTGCTTCAACTCATCCCAAGTTCTGAGTGCAATTTTATGCATGGCCCACCATTTGGTAGGGCTGTTTTGAAAAGCCATATCTAGTAGCGATACTCTTTGGTCTTCTCCCACAATTTCTTCCATATACTTCAAAATTTTTTCTAGATAAGAGGTCTCATCATATACTGGGTGTATCCTAACCTCGGTCCCAATCCATCTAGTCATTTTGACAGTTGCGCATCTTCTTGAGAATCTTTCATACGAACCCTGTTGCCAACTATCAAAAGCCAGTTCTAAATCTTCGTCTGTTGTCTGTATACTTTGCCAGCTTATTGATCCATTCGTAGTTGGGTTTATATAATCATTTCTTGTCCCAGCTATTACATTGTACAACTAGTCTATGTCTTCTCCTTCCATATTATTGTTTGTTGGTTCTGTGTACTTGGGTCCTACATATGGGTCCAAAGGTTGAACTACCTTGATTCCATCATCTTCAAAATTCATGGTGTCTTTCTTTAAATCAATTATTTCATAGTTGTCGTAGGCCCAATCAATTCCAATTAGCTTAGGGTAGGGGTCCTTGTCTCCCATGATCTCAATGACTTCAAATTCAACCACTATTTTTACTCTTGCTACATCGATTTCCATGTTCTCTAGTCTTCCTATGGGAAATATACAGTATTGGTTTACCATTCTTAACTGAATTGGGGAATATGTCAGTCTTGGTTTTCCCAAGGCTTCCTAGGTCTTCTTTGGTAGAATGTTCACATCTAACCCTAGGTCCAACATGACGTCTTGTTGATGGGCGAAAACGACGGCTCGTCAACTGGAAGAGTGAATCCGGTCGAGGGTTGTCTAATTAACACAAGCCATTTGGATTGACTCACTCTGACGGGTTTAATGGCTCCGTTGACCAATCTAAAGTCCTAAAGGAAACAAAAAATAAAGAAAAGAAACGAAATAACTCACTAATTACTAATCACTGAAATATATAAGTACATCTAAATATATATACAGTGTATTTAAATAATATTTATATGATCTATTTATCTAATTCATATATACAATATGTACAAATTACGAGTTTTAATCTGAACTCATAAAAAATCGAATGTAAAATAGTTCTTTTAATGAAAGTAAATAAAGAAAGAAAAAGTACTATTTGTTTTTGGTTTGTTTTTAATCTATATGCATTCGTAAGATCAAATATTAAACTATTATTTAAACAGAAAAATGTAGACAATGAAAATTATACTACATGTAAGAAAGGAACAAACTAACCTATCAATCACTTTGAAGAGTGTGCATATTGTACATTGGTCCATCCACGAGAGAAATCTGCTATGCATCTTCACACTGTTTGGGATAAACGCCAAACTGTATATGGACTGGTGTATTTAATTAATAAAATGAAAGGACACAAAGTGATAACTGTGATATAATAGACTGCAAGTGATAACACATGAGATAAATCCTATAGTTACAACTTCCATTTAAGCAATCAACATGTTTAAGGTAAGCCTCATAATATGAATTGAATGATCATTCACTGTTTTGATAAAGTTGAAGCATAAAATCGTGAACTGAGAAGGAAAAACTATCTCGACAACAAAATAATCTGTGAAGACAAAATCTATCAGCAGTCATCCAATTACCAAGATAAACAAATTATAGATCACAACAACATTCACAAATGACTAAAGCATAAAGTAAATATTTGTTATGTCTAAATTTGAGTATAAGCTGTTCACAATAAGCCCCAGGCCAAGATGTCCAGATTACAAAAAATAATGGGTTTATAAAGGCCTCAGAAAATATAATTGTTTCCCCTTCTGAGATCAAATATTAATTACAAAAATATAAGGGGGATACAACCACTCAAATCATACTAAATCCTCTAAAAACTAACAAAAGTTCATTTATGTTCATGCAAAATGCATAAAAGATACGACTGGCAGGTCTCAAGGATGCCTCAAATCATTTGATAATCATGAACTCTTGAATATCCTGAAAGGAAAAGGAAAAATAGAAATATTTAGATAAATATTCAACTATTTATTGCAAATTTCGAATTAACATAACTGGCTACAGAATCTATGATTCTGTAGCTAGTTATTTTAATAAAGGAAATCCAATTTATTGTAAAAACAAAGAAATCTAGTTTTAACAAATAATCCTATTTTAAGATAAAGAATCATAGCTCCAGCTATGAGATCAAATCTTATCAGACAACCTTGGAATTTACAATGGCTGTTGCAGCCTCAACGTTTTTAAATACTACATTGCCTATTGTCTTCATACGTTTTTCTTTTCCTTGAATAACAGACTCGAGCCTATGGTTTTCCTTTGTTAAAAGACCGATCTGATCAGTGAGAGACTTAACCCATGACTGTAGGATAGGGATATCAGTATAATATCTATCAATCCAAGATAGACAGAATTCACACTTTGACTGTGCGACGGTTGCATGGGAACAAACATGATTGTGAATCGGAGCATCTTCCATACAGACAATAGATTCATTAACCAATTTAACACCAGGAAACTCTACATTGTTTTTCAGATAGGGAGGTAAATTGTCAACAAAGTTACAGGGCCGATCAAGGTGTGTCTCGAACGAATGAGGGTCTTCTTCAGCTAGGAACCTATCGATTTTAGATTCCGAAATCTCATGAACGTCAATCATGCTGATCGAGATTGCATGAGAGTTTGACTTGTTACGAAGCCTCCTCGAAATCAGTCTCCTGGCTCTCTTGTTCTTAAAATTTATATCAACATTGCTTTTAGATGTCTTCCCTGTAGGTTTCTTTAAATTTTTAACACAGTCATTAGGATGTATAACCTGCTCACATGTCTGTTCAATAACCTCTGGATCGATTAAGGGTTTTCTGTAGGAGGCTGAGACATAGGTCTGGTTAGGTGAGAGGGGCACTGTAGGGTAGACAAGGGTCTCTTCAACCACGAGTTTGTTGACCTCCCCCATATCAGGGTTACCATAGCCATTTCTGGTTATGAATGAATCCCAACTGTCATTTTGTAATTCTAATTGATGCACAAGAAAGATTTTTATTAGGCCGTGATGGAAGAGGCTCGAGTCTGACCATTTATTTCTATACCTTTTTCCCATTTTATAAAGGATCCTCAATAAATAATATGACATGTTCAAGGGAAACCCCATAAAAATCATGAGTAGACACAAATGGTACAAAAACACAAGACCAAAACGTCCCTCACAGGTAAAAAACGGTTTTAACACAGCAAGCAGATCGTGCCAACGAGCTTTCAATAAAGAGATGGGCATACCTTTGTCACATCCTTTTATCTTTTGAGAGGTAAAGAGGAGACTCCAAGGGACTTCTTCCACTTTTGCATTTTTGAACCACCTTTGACCGCTTGCAGGGAGTCCTGTAGCTTAACTCAAGAATTCTTCTGTAACCTCCAGTTGGACATCACCTACTTTAGCTCTACACCCATCGAAGGAGAAAGTGAAATCCTGGGTAGTTTGTAAATTGAAACCCTGAAATTTTCTAATGAAAATGAGCCAACCACTTCTCTCCATATCTTCTCTGGCATCGTCATATAAGAGAAGAGTTTGAATGCCATTTGGTTCGACTCTAACCATAGGATCCATACTGGATGCAAGGGTAATCAATCAAACACAGCGTGTAGGGAGGGTTTGTGAGACAGACCAGAGTCATACCCCGATCCCGATAACACCAACAATGAACGATGTATGAACAAAAAACTCATAACGATAAGATGGGCGTTAATTGAAAAGAATACAAAGAGGGTTTGCGAAGCCCAAGATTAGTCTTGGAAATGATGGCTGGCTGCAAATCGTATTGCCAACTATCATAAAGTACAAACCACAACTAGATCGTTCAACATGAAAAAAAGTGTGCGCATGGTAGATTCGATCACAAGGTTTGGGTAAGTTGAAAATAAAAAATCAAAGGCTTAGTAAAGAGAAATATATAGCCAATAATCAAACAAAACCATACCAAAAATCAAATCATGGGGGTCCTTTTTTTATATAACCATCAATCCCTAAGCATGCTTGGTGTTGAAAGGATCGAACAAAGAGAGTAACTCTTCATGACAAGGAACCAATCTTCATTAATAAACTATATGAACAATTTTCCTTAAATAAAATTTTAAAACATAATGGTAACATAGTCGCCAGTTTTCATGCTTCGTATTCATGCTTTCAGTCATGAATGAAGCATAGACAAAAGAAATAGGAAAAAGTGACAACTTACAATTGTCATTTCAAAAATCACTCATGAAGAGTAATAAAAATTCATGACCCCAGTTAGGCAGCTATATAAATCATTTAATTGACATCAAAAATTCAAAAATATGTTGGGCTGCCAACAATGGCGACATGCTGGGAGAAGCAGGTATCTCTATAATACGAATGAGTTCAGGTTAGAGAAATCTAAAAAACTCCAAATCGAAGAACAACTGAAAGGTTATTTGAACATCTTTAGTAATCATGATGCAGTCCAGTTTAATATATCTTTCGTTTTAAAAGAACGAAATCTGGTGACAAACTTTACAAAAGAAAACCACGATGTTTAAGTTAATGTCTCCAATACTATTGACAAGGCCACTGCTGCCAGCAGGCATTCATAGCCTCAATAGGTATGTCAATTAACCCACTCTGACGTCTATATCCTATCGAAGAAATTTCAAATCAGAATGAAGGATGCTTATGGCCAAAACAAGATTTATATCTGAGAATTTTCTTTTACTTGACATCGCTTCACTACCAGTGGGCCTGTTCAGTACCCCGACGAAGTTGTCCTGGCATCATGTATTCATTTACCCACTGCCAACATACATGTTCAGTGCCCCGACGGGTTTACAAACACTTCCCATAGCTCTCTGAGAGTTTATTCACATTCTAATATAGTTTTTAAAAATATTCAAAAGAGTGGGGTGATGCTGAAAAATCTAGTTTATCATAACTTAATATGTCACAGACCTTTAAATTTTTCTTGCTATCCTTCATCAATATCTGAAAAATAGTTCATTAATAAAACTAATTTTCAAGAACAGGGAGACATCGTTGAGTCTCTTAAAGAGTAAGGACAACGTAAAGAGATTTTTTAAAGATAGACGTGAATACTTTCTAGTGCAAATTGAAACCGATAAATCGACTTTCAAACAATATCATCTTCAAATAGCCTACAATTTCAGAGAAAGAAAGCAATTGATGTTATGACAGCCTTTGGCAGCTATTTTTAATATGAAGTATTATGTTTTCTTTGTCTGAGCTAGACTGTAGTACATGCATGTTTGTTTCAAAAAGACCGATAAACAAAAATAAAAACAAAAACAAACCAACAAAGAAAAAAAAACAGCAAGGGAATCAAAACATAAAAATATTTACAAAAGGTGTATGGGAGAGTTGTCAGGTGAAATACTTTTTAAGACCTTGTCCATTCACCAGGAAGGTGTCTGGTTGTCCCTCTAAATTCTGCAGGCGAAAAGAACTGGGACCTAGTTTTTTCAGCAATTAAAAATGGTCCTAACCACAGGTTCTGAAACTTAGTATGTTCTCCTTTCCCCTCATGAGGTTTGTCCCACTTAAGGACAAGATCGCCTACTTCAAAATTTCTGTCTGAGGCAGAATTGGAATCCAACCAGTTTTTGACAATGAGTTGATGTTGATCCAATTTTCGTTTTGCTTGAGCCCTTACTTCCTCTAACTTTATCAAAGCGTTAATCTAACTTTCCAAAGGAGGACAATCTTCTTCTTGCACCTTCTGCAATAGCTGCAGAGATGGAAGAAGAACACGTGGTGGAAGAATCACTTCCCTACCGTAAACGAGAAAGAAGGGGGAATTACCAAAAACAATTTTAGGAGTTACCCTATCAGGCCAGATTGCATTAAATAGTGCATTATGCCAGTTTTTATGATTTTCGGAGACCGTTCTCTTGATGATCTTGATCAGGTTTTTATTAGTTGATTCAGCCAAACTATTGCCTTGGGGGTAATAGATGGCAGAGTACTTTAATTTTATTCCTTTTTCTAAAGCGAAATCACTCATTTCGAGAGATGAAAAATAGGAAGCATTATCAAATACTAGGCATTCAGGAATATTGAAACGAGTGATAATATTTGAATTTAGGAAAGATATTACCTGGCTGGTGTTTACCACTTTTAATGGTGCAGCCTCGAACCATCTGGTGAAATAATATGTGATTGTTATGATGTATTTATGCTGCTGCACGAAGGTGGGGTTGATTGGGCCTATAATATCAAGGCCCCATTGCTGAAAAGGGGAGTCTACTGAAACAGGTTGCAGCGGGAATGCTGAATTTTGTACTCGTCCAAAAGCCTTCTGACATATTACACACTTGCGACATAACGCATGGGCATATTTGAAAAGAGTAAGCTAGTAATATCCTGCCCTTAATACTTTGTGGGCAATGGTGTCTCCACCGAAATTCCCACCAGCTTCCCCTGCATGTAATTCTAATAAGACTTTATCTACCTCATCTTTTTCTAGACAACACATAAGTATTCCATCAAAATTTTGGCGAAACAATATGCCATTTACCAGCTGAAAAGAATCAGATTTTAATCTTAACGCTCTCCTCTTTTTTGGATCAAGGTGATGGGGAGCTGATCTGTGAATTAGATAAAATTTGATGTCACCATACCAAGGACTAGTAAGATTTTTTGTACAACAGATTTGATTTTGATTGTGTTGATCTTGAATTAACATATTAGTTTCATTTTGTTGTCCTATAGCTGAATCAAAAACTAATTTACATAAACCTTGGCCTCTAACAATTTGAGATGGATTGATTTCAAGGTCATATTCTTGTAAAGATGTGACCCAGTTTGCCCCTTTTTCACCCAGTTCTTTATGTACTAACAAATTCCTGACAGCAGGGTAAGGGACAATGATTTTTGTCCTAGACATCAGTAGATAAGATCAAAAGTGTTTTACTACTTTAAAAATGGCATAAGCCTGCTGATCTATTGCTGGGTAATTAAGTTATGCTCCCTTAAAGGCTGAGCTCATAAAGGCAATAGGAACTTTGTTGTTTTCAGCATTCTTTTGGGTTAGCATAGTGGCATAAGACTGATCAGAGGCAAATGTGTAGAGAGTGAAATCTTGCGAAAAATTAGGGCTCATTAGGGAATGAGCGTCTACTATAGCCTTTTTTATTGAGCCAAAAGATTGACTTTCTAGAGGTCCCCAATGGTACTGTACGTCCTTTTTTATTAAATTTTGTAATGGTCTGACCATTTCTGAAAAGATGGGGATGAACCTTCTAACAAAGTTTATCTGACCTAAGAAATATTGCATGGACTTTTTGGAAGAGGGAGGGGGAAGTTTTGAAATGACTTGGGTCCTTTCAGGGTCAATGATCACCCCTTCATTTGATACAATTAATCCAAGCAGCTTGCCTTGTTCTACTACAAAGACATATTTTTTGGGATTTAAAGAGATGCCGTACTTATGACATCGCTGTAGAACAGATCTTAGATGAGCTAAATGATCTCCTTTATTCTTTGAGAAGACAGTGACATCATATAGATAAACTATTGCAGATTGATTTATTAGACCTCGGAAAGCGATATCCATCACTCTCTGAAAGGTGGCACCTGCATTTATAAGCCCAAAGGGCATTTTTCTATAAGCATAGGTACCCCATGGAGTATGAAAAGTGGTCTTTAGCTGGTCTGGGGGAGACATAAGAACTTGGTTATACCCTGAAAAACCATCCAACAACAATAATATTTCAGAACCAGATACTTGTTGGAGGATTTGTTGCATGGGAGGAATAGGGTAGTTGTCTTTATTATATGCTCGGTTTAAATTTCAGAAATCGACACATAGTCAAATTTCAACACTCTTCTTCCTTACAGGGACAGGATTAGAGACCCACTGTGTATGTCTTACTAGGAAAATTATTTTAGCATTTAAGAGTTTGTTTAGTTCTTTCTTGACTGTTGGTTTAAGTTTTGTGTGCATCTTTCTTAACTTCTGTTGAAAAGGTTGGGTCTGGGGTTTCATAAGAATAATGTGTTGTATGATGTTAGGATCAAAGGTTTTTAGATCATCGTATGTCCAAGCAAAGACATCTTTAAATTCCTTAAACAACTTAATAAATGTTGTCTTTTCTTGCTCAGAACACCCCATCCCAAAATTGATGCATTGTGGGTTATCTTTAGTTCCTAAATTTACTTTTTCATGTGTCAAGGAAGAACTATTCGTTTTACAATTCACTGATTTTCTGAATTTATCGTGAAGATCATAAAATCTTCCTAATCTCACCAAAGATTTTGGGATAGAGTTTACCATATCTAATGTGGACTCCAGGGATCTTGGATCTAGTATTACCGTAAAATTGTAAAGGTCTTCATCGTGGGTACCTTCGTCGATAACTGCACGTTGGAAAGTCTCTTCCATGTGCAGAAAAATGATGATCTGTTGATCGTCATTAAAGACTCTCCAATTTGTGATGTTGTCCAGGACGAATGATCTGAACAACAACTCGATGGAAAACACATTTGGAGAAATGCCTTCTGTAGGAAAAAGTTTAGAGGCGACATTAGCTAACAAATCAGCCTCAGAATTATTCAATCTCGAAATAGAATTAATGTTAAACACAAAAAATTTGTTCATTAAATTCCATACCTCAGTTTGATATCTTTTCAGGTGTGGAGATAAACAGTGAATATAATTTTTTACCTGTCTAACCACAATTTATGAATCACCAAAGACTATCAAATTCTGAATCCTCAAATCTAGTGCTTTTTTTAGACCTTGCAGGAGTGCTTCGTATTCGACCATATTGTTTGTGCATTCAAATTCTAACCGAGAAACGATCAAAGTTTTGTTACCTGCTGGATCAATGAGCACACATCCTACGTCGGCTCCTTCCTTAGATTTAGATCCATCGAAGTAAAGAGACCAGATCTGATTTTCGTCAGGTGCATGTGACCACTGAGAGAGGGTTGTTGACTGTGTTTATGTAATAATTTCAGACTGCTGTTCCAGGTCAGTAATGGTAGAAGTTTCGGCCATGAAATTTTTGAAAAAAGTGTTCATCCCCTATATTTCAGGTGAATTGGCGGAAGCAACGAATGGTTTATTAGGATCATTTAAATCAGTTACCGTGAACTTAATATAATGCTCACAATTGACCTTGATTCTGTTAGGCTTTCCATTTTCGGGCAGCCACAAGTGAGACCAACCTATCGCAAAATAAACATGTAGCTGTTCGGACCAATCTCTACTTAAAAACAAGCCATATTCTTCTGGGATATCAATGAAAATAATATCAATAACCTGATGGAATTTAGGATTAGATGGTAATCTGATAAGTACATTTTTTAATTCACCTTTTACTTTAACACTAGTCCGATCAAGCTGAATAATTTTCAGACTGGAAGGTTGAACTTCAGCATTGATTTTTTGGCAGACAGACCAAGGCATTACGTTTGACGACACACCTGAATCTACCATACAATTATGTACATTCCTATTGAAAATTTCAAAAGTCAACAAAAAGGGTGGGACATTTTTGCGAGCATTAACAACAGAAGTTTGTTGTTTTTTAGTCACAGCCCCTGAAACTATTTTATCTACATTTGTTACACTTTTTATAGCAAGGTCTATTTTATCAGAGGACTCTAGCATCGTTTTAACAGAGACCTTTTGAGGTGTTTTGGGGTTGTTTTCAACAAATTTGTTGCTGTTCGGATTGCTATTTTTGTTGTTTTCTGCAATATTCTGCAACATCTTTTGTAGAAGAAAAGGAAATTTCAATAATTCGTAAACAAAAATATTAGCTCTAAGTTTTTTGAGATCCTCAATCAAATAATACTCTAAACTTGGAGTTGCTGAATTCTGTTTAATTTCAATTGGTTTATACTGTTTTTGAGGTGCATTAGTTTCAATTTCAGAAGAAGATTTATTCACTGTTTTACTTCTGGTATTATAAGGACGCACTATTTCGAAATTAGCTTGAAAGATGCTATCCGAAAAATGCCCGAAAATGTTGGGAGAGGATTTGTCCTCTTCCACTATTTCTTGTTCAGCCACATCTTCAGGAATCTTGGGAGGAATCAAGTTATCATGTGCTTCTAGAATTGGTTGGATAGCAAACTGTAAGCTTTCTAGATTTAGGCCTTCATAATTTGAGTTAGGCCGGTTTGTGGGAAAAGGATTTCTGAAAGGGGATTTGTAAGGCCCTTTGCTTGAAGAAGCATCTTCAGTGGATCTTCTCAAATCTATAACCTAGTTTGACAACTTCTGAACGACCTTGTGTAAACTTTCAAGATCAGAACCGTCTGATTGAGTTTTGGTTTGGGGAGGTCTAGGAAGAATTTCGATTTTCTTCTTGGAGAACGAAGTAGTATCTGCCTCGTTACAGATATTGTCTTTTAGGATGAGAATATCTTTCTTGATTTGACTTGCCTCTTCAAAAGATTCTAATAATGTGGATTTCTTAGACCTTTTTACCCAAATTTCTATGTTTTGGTGTAGGGCTTTTGTGTAGTATGCGATGATAAAATTTTCAGTAGGCATTGAATCTGTGGGGATTCAATTCTTTAATGTTTGGAACCTTTGATTAAAGTCTTTTATTTTTTCTTTGGGGTTCATCTTTAAACTAGAGAGTTCCATATCTAGGACTTCAGGAGATTTTCCGTCTCCGAATTTATCAAGGAAACAAGATTCAAATTTATCCCAAGACACAATGGTGTGGGGTTGTTGGGCAAAGTACTAGGTAGAGGCATTGCCTTCAAAGGTGTATGGAAAAAGTCTACATACTACGTCTTCATGTTCAACACTACAGAGCCTAATGGCTAACATGAATTTTTTAATATGATCCTCAACAATTGTTGTGGGGTTATTCTACCCTATGGACTAACAAGCTAGGGATTTAAACTTGTACGCAGATCATGACCTTTAAGAAATAAATTTTAACCTTCTACCCCAATCTAAAACCCCTTTTCTCATGCAAACATGGGAAGAATCAACTAACCTTTTTATCAACGGTTGAAGTAGATCCTCTGTTGAGCCTTTATCCCCTTGCTGCTGCTGCTCCTTCCAAAAAGATTTCCTGCAATCAAGACAAAACTACACATGCATGCTATTGATCTACTAGAGGGTTAGAGATTAAAAACAAATCAAATAACGTAGATAAGACTCATGTATTCGGGATGGGAAAAGCATCTTTTTCATTAATCTCAATATGAATCAACTTACAATGATTTTAGAGACTGGCCACCGTTCCTCGATCCCGATCATGGGCTCCTCCTCTTCTTTTTTCCTCCAACTGCTTTGCTTGAATTCTCCTAAAGCTTGAGGAAAGGCTAAAGGGTTGGGACAAAACGGACTTGGCAATTTGGCAGAGTTTCTTTGCTATGATTTTTCCTCTTTTGAATAGTGCCCCTACCCCTCCTTTTATAGGTTAGAAGGAACTAGGGTTTTAGGCGAACTCTCGGCCATGCATGGCTGGGAGTTCCAGTTAACTGACAAAAAGCTTCTCATCCCGGCGGAAACTTTCCTGATTTTTTGCTTTGTTAGGTAAACGCGGGCTGTAGTGGGCCAGCCAACGTTCCAACGCGTGCTGCAGAAGGCCTGTCAGTGTCCCAACGCGCCCAGTGATAGGCTAGGGCACAGGTTACTTAATTTAGGAGGTTTTTGAAGAGTCTATTCAGCATGGATTTGGCAATGAAGGGAAATGAGTTGGCCTGATGCCAGGTAAGCATGGATAGTGCAATTTAGGGTTATAACAGATTCCCCCTAATGTGTGAGGTCAGAAGAGCATTTGATGGCCAAAATACATTACCAATTCTTTACCAATCTGTACTGATATGCTGAATGAGTGAGCCCAGGAATCAGGAATCAGGAAGTGTCGTCTGCAAAAAATATCAAATGTCTCACCGAGGCGGCCATACCCATGCTCAGGATAAATCAGAACCATGGCTACCAATCAAATACACTGTAGATCCATGTCAAATAAAGAGTAGCCGTGAACAATACACAGAGGAGCTACATCTCGAAATCAGAAAGATATACATAGAAAGTATCCATCTCTCAGAAGCTGATTCGGCCGGATGGCTGTACTTCAGAGCTCAAGAAACAACTTCAAAATCTTCTCAACTCGGGTAGGAGTGTAATATGAGTGTACGACTGCACTACCCAGAGGTCTTCAATGACTCGTCGGTTATGGACTTGATAATCTTGATGATCGGACTGAAGGCTTCAGTGATTTCGAACAAAGACTTGACTGGACGTTCAGGATGGCCGGGTATGCGGACAAGAGACATATTGCAGAGTGGCTGACTCAGGCTAAGTAACAAACTTCCCTTGGACAATAGCACGACAAGTGATAAGACTCAGGCAACATATCTGGTAATCATAAGTCTACGAAGCAGGAGGCAACGCAAACTCTTCATATGTTTGGAAGAGTAACCAAACGGTGGAGGACACAACTCAATATAGTGAGCAAGGCTACCTAAGGTCACACTAAATCCCAAAGTCTGATGAATCAAATGGACAGATGTGCTTTATCCAAGGGCGACTCATAATGCTGCCAATAAAGAAAATACTTTTCCCATCCTCTTTTTGGGGTATATTTGATTTTTTTGTTCTTTTTGTTGGTTTGGAAAAAGAATAAAAGAATAGTACGTTATAGTGGAGGAACGAGCATAGAAAACATACAAGCTCAAGGCACAAGGACAAGACTGATGTTCTAGGAAATGATACTCGGGAAAAATCCTCCAGTGGCCAAAGGTGTTAAGACGCAAAAATAAACCGTTACTAGGCTGATGGGTAAAGGATGCAAATGCGGTTGATAGAAAACACAATGGTAACGTCCTTCAATGTAAGTTTAACGAGCCCAGAGAAGGGAAGCTCGATGATTTTTCATGTTTAGAGAGTCTGAAAAAGCATAAAAGGAAACTCCATTGGGGTACCTTTTTCGTCAATAGTCTAGTCGGTTCGAAAAAGGGGTAAACTAGCACCGACTAGACGTCAATTCAAAGCCATTTTAACGAGTGTGACAAGGACAAGATCACTCGGCGATTTTTTCAATTTTAAGGAGTCTGAAAAAATCTTAACTATGGACTCCGTTAGGAATATTCTTCTGGACCATTTTAACGAGTGTGAAAGAATAAGGTCACTCGACAATCTTTTCAATTTTAGGGAGTCTGAAAAGAGCTTAACTATGGACTCCGGGGGGGTTTCTTTTTCGTAAATTTAGTCCCTCAGGCCC
>ML790540.1:162767-182715 GCA_009831015.1 Picea engelmannii
CCCAATACCTGATCAAATCCCTTCCATATCACTCCAGAACCACCCAAAATGGTTTTTGGTATAAAGAAACTGATAAAAGGGGCCAAAAGGGTGACAAAAAGAGGCCAAAAAGTCTATAAATAGAAGCTGGCAGCTCATTATCATCATTGTTGATTTGGAAATTGACTCTGGAGCCAAAAGACCCCCTTTGCCAGATATCGCAATTTCGGGAGCTACAGTGGACCAAACGAACTTCTGCTCGGACCAAGTAAGTACAAACTCCCCCATCTTGCATTTCAATACTTCCTTTAGCGTTTTTGGGTTGCTTTTGGGGGTGGCCGTCGACCTTTTTGAGGCCGACCCTAGCCAAACGCGGGTTGTCCAGGGACATCCCACGGGTACGCGCACGCAGGGCTTAAGCTGCACGCGGGTACCCGCAACTATCGCCTCGACAGCCCGCGGGCTACCCCCGCGCGATGGAAAAATTTGATGTGGCAAGATCTAACTCCCCCTTTTTGACTCGTGATTTTTGCAGGATGTATGTTCATTGGAGAGAGAGGGAGCATGAGGCTGCCAATGAGGCAGTGGCTACAGATCCAGACGTGATGGCCGTGCTGACGCAGTGTGGCTTGGCGAAATTCTTCCTGTGTCCATTTATGCGTGCTCAACCACAACTGCTGAATGCCCTGGTTGTTTATTGGCATCCTGATGCAGAGACCTTCATGATAGAGGGGAAATCCTTGGTGCCCACCACCGAGGATATCTACTTTTTGATGGGCCTCTCGAGAAGAGGGGAACCCGTCAACTTCCAGACCTTTCCTGCGGGGCCGAGCAAAGTCTCGGAATTGATAGCAGAGTATTGTGTGGATGGAACCAACCAGGCGACCTCTTCGGTACCGGTTGGCAGTATCACCAGCCTTACCCTACAGATGATCTTATCGCTCATTGGGCGAATTACCGGCTCTGTTGTTGTACATCAGGCATCACGTGCACAGATGAACTGTGCAGTTCAGTGCATGAATGCACAGATATATGATTGGAGTACCACACTTTTAGAGAGCATGAAAGCTCAACTGACAGCTTGTCGACAGCGGACACACATGAACTTCGGGTATGGGACTATCCTGTGTTCATTGTTCTTTGAGAGAGTTCCATGCTTCAATCCTCGGATGACAGTACGAGGACATCTAGCGACGTTCCCTACGGTATGTAGATGGGCAGCATTACTACCGCGACAGGGTGGTGGAAGGACCATAGAGGCCCTCAACGATGACTTCTTTGCCTGGCTGTCATGGCAGATCCCCGCCATCAAGGACTACCCATACGCAGGGATCGACTTTTCTAGAGATCCAGCCATACCAGTGCCACTTGGCGAGGAGCGAGGGGAGATGGGTAAGTGTCCACCTGTACAGTGTTTTTGTTTGCATATGTAATTTTTATGTCTTTTTGATATATATCATGTTTTTGGATAACAGAGTTTCTGATGGGTGAACTTTGTGTTGCTTGCAGATGTGGGACCTGTGCGGCCTGCCGATTTTGCACGGAACCGGCGCCGTCCACGGACAGAGGCTGCAGCTGCCGCCGCTAGGGGAGCAGCAGTAGCAGGGCAATGCCCAGCAGGAGAGGCTGAGAGGGCTCTGGGGCGGATTGAGCGGAACTTCACCGAGCTCACCCACACAGTTCCCATGATCGAGATAGAGGACTTGCCGCCCTCCATGCAGACTCATATGGTGGGGTTACCTCGGACTTGGGTCCGATTATTTAGGCATTTGGGTCGGGCTGTGTATGACTATAACAAGGCCCACAGGCCCTGAGCCGACTTGTACACTTTTTATGTGCCTCGAGCACTTATATGTATATATTTTTTGAGGCGCTTGCACCCATCTATGTACTCTGAGGATTTTATGATTTATATATATGGTTTTTATTTCTTTTCTGTGTCTTTATGGATTATGTGTACAAAAATGTATTTACATGTGTTTGATCATGATCTTCTCTATGTGTGAGCAAGATGCCAATCTAAAATGTGATTAGCTAGAGTATCTGTGATTTGATTTAGACTCCTAGGAACATGAAAATATGTGATATAATCAAAGTTGCGTTCCAAGAGACGTACCCTAAGGAATCGTCAGTGTAAAGTAGAATCGTGCACACGGTATATTCTGTTTAGCTGCGACACAACCAGTTGAGCGTCTAGATAGACCCGGAGACAAGAGATACCCCATTACAAAGCGTCACGAAGCAACTCGATAACTGTGCTATACTCAACAACATTGTTTGTGGTGTCCCCTAAGCATATTCCCCCGGAAGATAACAACTGACCCTGTGGTGTAAAGATTACCCAAGCTGCGGAGGCAAGCCTCTGCGTGTGTCGACTAGCACCGTCCGCATACCCAATGAACACCTCGGACTCACTTGACATCTGCCATAGTGACGAAAGACAACATTAATGACATGTCCATGACACGTTTTTCAAAAGAAACTAAAGAAAGTAATAGCACAAAGACTATACATATGTTACAAAAAGTTACCCACAGTGATGATGCTATGAGTAATACTTCTTGAGGTAGAGCCCATTTCTAGGCTCCGCCAAAGCATTCCCTTCAAAATCGACCAGACGATAAGTGCCCTTCTTTAACACCTCCTTAACAATGAAGGGTCCGAACCACATGGGTTTAAACTTTCTTGCCCCCAGGGGGTCCTTATCTTGGTCGTAAACCAGGACAAGGTTGCCCTCAGAGAAAACCCAAGGATGAACGGACCTATCATATTGACACTTAACCCTATTCTTATGAGCCTCGTTGGCCAGGGCCGCATCGCAACACTGTTCATCAAGCTGCTCAAGGTGTACTAACCGTTCTTCAAGCGAAGAAGTGTCTGGCAGTAACTGTACTGCCAATTTCAGAGATGGAATTTGACATTCAATGGGCAAGACCGCCTCCAGCCCGTAAACGAGTTGGAAAGGTGAGAAACCAGTTGCAGTCTTAATTGATGTTCGGTAAGCCCATAATACTGAGTATAACATCAAATGCCAATTGGATTTGGCTGAGTTGATGGTTCACTGTAGCATTGTTTTAAGCGTTTTATTAACAGCTTCCACCTGCCCATTGGCTTGGGGATAGTAAGGTGACGAGTGTTCTTGCCGTAACCCAAGATTTGACGTTAACTCGGTCATCATTTGATTCTGAAAGTGACTGCCATGGTCAGTGACAATCTCTCTCGAGACTCCAAACCATGCTATGATCTGGTTAAATAAGAAGAGAGTTGCAGTCTCTCCATCATCTTTGAATGTCGGCATAGCTTTGACCCACTTAGTGAAGTAGTCGACAGCCACAATGATATAGCGATGTCCCCATGCTGATGGGGGGTTGCAGGTAGTGTAATCAATCCCCCACTTGGTGAAAGGACCGACGGTGATAACAGGAAACATAGGAGCTGGATGTTCCCTCATCTTCCGTGAGAAGATTTGGCACGGATGGCACTTCTTGACCGACTCAATACAATCTTTGATAAGTGTGGGCCAAAAGTAACCTGCTCGTAAGATTTTTTGGGCTGTTGCCAACCCGGACAAGTGACCGCCACAAGCTCCTGTATGACAATCGTTGAGCACTATGATGGCCTCCTCATGAGTGAGACATCGACGCAAAATACAATCTACACCTCGCCGATACAAAGTATCATTAAGTATAAGATATTTCTTGGCCTGATGGCATATCCTTCGACGCTCATCACGGGAAGCAGAGGTATGACACTTCAAAGTCTGGAGATAGATCAGTATATCTCCGTACCAGGGATCAGATGATTCTATCAAAAACATATCACCCCGGATAGGCGATTCCTCAGGCACAACGTCACCTGACTCAACCAGAAGTTTCGAAATAAGTTCTGCGAAGACCAACGACTTTTTGGACTTGGCTGAAACAAAGTCTAAGTTGAATTCCTGGAGGATGACCATCCATCTACTGATTTTTCTGTCGATAACTTGCCGTGTCAACATGTACTGAAATGGATTCACGACGGCAACGAAAGTGCTCTTACGAAACAGAACATAGTGACGGAACTGTTGAACAGCATGGACTGCAGCCAACATAAGTTTTTCGAGATGGGTATAATTAAGTTTTGGTCCTACGAGGCCTCAGCTCAGGTAATAGATCACGTATTCAGAAAATGAATCATCTTCCTGAACTAAAACCATGCCTATGGTTGACTCTACGGCAGCCATATATAATAGGAAATCCTTGTTATAATTTGGTGGCCATAGCAGAGGTGCGGTTGTAAGAGCCTGTTTCAATGCGTCGAAAGAGTGTTGCACTGCTTCATCCCAGAGGAAAGGAACGTCTTTCTTCAGTAAACACATGAAGCCCTTGGTTATTTCGGCATAGTTGGCGATGAAGCGTCGTAAGAAGTTCGCCTTGCCTTGAAGACTTTGAAGTTGTAAAATTGTGTGTGGGGGGGCAACTGGACTATTGCCTCCACCTTAAGAGGATCAACCATGATCCCTGTTGTTGAAACGATGAAACCTAACAAACGTCCTGACGTGACGCAAAAGCTACACTTGTTGGGATTCAAGTGAATCCGAAAGTAGCGATAGCGTTCAAAGATTAGTCAGAGGTGCGTAGGATGATATTTTCGCTTGCGAGAGCGTGGTGCTAAATCATCTAGATATGCCTCGACTATATGTTTGAGGTCATGAAACGCAAAAGACATGGCCCGCTGAAAAGTGGCTCCAGCGTTCTTGAGACCAAAAGGCATTTTTTGATAGGCGAATGTACCCCACGGACAAATGAACATCGTTTTGTGTTGGTCATCGGGTTTGATTTGGATTTGGTTATAGCCTGAGAAACCATCCATGAACGAAAAGGATTCACAACCGGCGCACTCATCAATGATCTGGTCGATGAATGGAGTTGGATAATTGTCTTTTGGACATGCATTGTTCAAATCACGAAAATCGGTACAGACACGAATAGTGCCTTGTTTTTTATCGACTGGCACGGGATTTGACACCCATTGAGTCAAGTGAATAGGGTATATGAACCTTGCCTTAAGCAATTTCTCAACCTCAACCTTGATGGCTGCTGCTTTCCTAGGATTAACTGGACGAAGTTTCTGTCGAACAGGATTAGCGTCCGGATACGTAGTGATCTCATGTTCAACAATTTTTGGATCGATGCCTGGCATTTCCTCGTAAGACCAAGAAAAAACGTCACGGAATTATTTGAAAAGATCTGTGTAAATCTTAATCTCTTCGGGGGAGCAATCCGCTCCGACGAAGACATTCTCCACGAAGTCGGGGTTTCGGGAGATATTGATAGGTATCGTTTCAACAATAGTTTCCATATTGCCCTCAGCATAAATATCCTGTGTAGCCAAGAGGTTAATGGGACAAGGCTGATCTCCCGTCATGGTGATAGTGAATTCTCCTGCCTCGATTCGGTGTAACTCTGGGAGGAAGTATGATCTGTGATGAAGATCTTCCCAGGGTTTGTCCGGACCAGTCATTGCTTCGATTATGGTTTCGTCCGAAGGCAAGAATAAATCTAACGAATCGGTGTTGACAAGAGAATCCTGAGCCCAGATAGGCTCAAGGAGTGGATCCAACTCTGGTGCGGGAATTGGATCAGGAGTAGCTGAAGTTTGCTGAACCAGAGAGTACGCTACTTCAGCGGCCGACAAGGGCGTAGACATTCCCGCATGCCCTGTCGTATCCATTGCGTCTGATGGGGAAGGAAGAGTCCACGGATCCTGAAAGTAAGTTGTGCGGAACGATGAAACATGGAAAATCTCAGCCTTGTGGTGAGTCGATATAAACTTGACATCGCCTTGAGGAGCTGGGTAATCGAAGGTACCCATCAAATATGGGCACAAACATACTCCTACATTGACGACACCGGCTTGAGGATTATCTACCATGGGAACCGTGGATGCCCCCAAGGCTGGGTCAGGTCGAGAGAAGGACAACTGATCGATAGTCACTATCCGGCCTTCATGTGGAAACAGTAAGACTCGGAAAACCGTAGCAACCACCGCTTGCATTGCATAAGTCCAACTACGACCTAACAATAGATTGTAGTCGATGGGGGCATCAACTACCTCTACTTCAACGCACACGGTCTTCCCCCCTAACTGTACTGGGAAAGAAGGAATGATGCCATGCGGTCGAAAGGAACGACCATCGAACACAGTGAGGAGAGTAGGTGAAGGAGACAACTCAGGTTGACCAATGGCTTTCCAGCATGCTAACGACATAATGCAAGTTGAAGCGCCCTCGTCTACCACCGTGCTGAAGATATTTCATGTAAACGTTTTTGTGGGGTGAGCCACTACTATCTGAAACGCGACGTGGTAAGGCAAACGAGGTTTCAAGTCAGTCGTATCTAACATAATGGTACCCGGGTTACAGGTCTCAGTAGAGACTAAAGTAGTCAACAAGGCTTTCCTCTGAGCAGGGAAACTTTGGAGGACTTCCAAAGTAGACATAGCGCAAGGGGTTTGGGATAGATCTTCCACCACAGAGTAGTTCTGGGCGGCCCTTGCATTTGGATTATGAGAAGCTCGTTTAAACGCACCTTTTTGGATACGTGTCATTGTCTCACCCAACGTCTTCTCGATCTGTAGAGGAAGAGATGGGATCTCGGCTTCTTTTCCCTTCTCAGACGTGCTTGGTTTGCTATAGTCGTGAGCTCTAGTCGCAATAAAAGCGTCACTTTTCACCATATATACATTCGCGGAAGATGGATTGTTTGGGGGAGGGTAGTTTTCATGGCTGGCCCCTTCCGCACTTGCAGAGGCTTTAGTTAAATTTTGCCCATGCTGAAAGGGAGTAGTCAACACGACTGGCTGTTGCTGCGTGAAAAACTTCTGGGCCTTTGCAAGTCGAGGGAATAGATGAGTTGGGTGGTCTTCCGCACATAAGTTGCACGGATACCTCGCCTTCTTCCTTTCTGTGGTGCCCTCTCCAGCATTATCATTTGGTTTCTTATCCCCCTTAATCTTCTTGCGTTGTTTTTTCTTCCCTTCGGGTTGTTGGTTGACCTTTGGGTTAGTCGTTTGTACAGAGTGTACTTCCGACATTTGAGTAGGAGGAGCAACCAAAGCAGTAGTCTGGCTGGCCGCTGAGTGTTGTATAGATAACTACTGAGATTGTTTTGTCAATTGCTCAGAGGGCTTGGTTTGTGCCGAACCCACGATGCCATCGGCATGTGGTCCAACTCTCTGTCTGGTTTTGTCCAGAATCGATCGTGGTGCATCCGGAAGGATCGTGTACAATAGACCAAACTGAGAATAAATAAGCTCAAACTGTTGAGCCCTCATGATGGCATCTTCCTCGGAGAAGACCCCTGAAGGCCCGACGCCTTTGGATAACTGTGGAACTAAAGACTTAAGGAACCACTCAAGCAGGAATGCTGGTGGGACGGGTACTTTGATAAGACTCTTTCGACGTCGCCACTCTCGAATATGATACGAGATATGGTCCACTGACGTCTGCTCAAAATTAGCTAGAAACTCTGTGCCGGCGTCGTATCTCACAGGTAACTGGAAATGGTTAAGGAAGGGCATCGCCAGTTCACCAAAAGAGGAATATCGTGAACGATCAAGCTCTATGTACCATTTCGCGGCACTCCCAATCAGAGTGCGTTGAAACAATCGCAACTGGACGGAGTCATCTTTCAGTGAGTTAGATGAACACCATAAGTGGAAAGTAGTCACGTGATCACCTGGATCTTCATTAGGCTTGGCCTCGAACTTTGGGATGTCTGAAGGAAACTTCGTCGGCATAGGAGGCCAACGTGGATCATGACAGATAGGATCATTCAACAACCGTGTTAAATCTGGCAAGTGTAACGTCGCCAAGAAAGGTAGTTTAGGTTGTTGCTGATAGCTGGGATAAAAGGGTCCTGGAGTTGGACTGGCACCAGGTTGCCAGGAAAAGTTTGGCTGCTGGCCCAGGTTCTGGTAGAAACTGTGGCCCTGACCAGCGTAAGGGTTTTTCATTTGAGGAGACATCGTTTGTTGATTCCCCATGAAGGACATAGGATGTTGGGCATTCATCGTGTTTGATGGACTTTGGGACGGATTACCCCATGCCGGTCCTGATGGAAGAGGCATAGAAGTCTGTCCGGGGTTCCATTGGCTGTGGAAAGAATTACCCCAGAACGGCATTCCCGAGGATGGAACGGATCCTTGTGCTGAGTTCCAATGTCCTGGTATATGTGCCCCCAGCGCAGGAATAGTACCCTGTGCTGGCGTAGACCGTCCAAAAATGGGTGTGCCCCCTGATGGGAAAGCAGCAGATGCGAAAGTGTTATTACCAACCGTCCCATTCCAAACAAACGGCGATGAACTTACCGGCAGAGTTTGCGCAGGTGTTCCTTGACTCTCGGCTCCAAGTGGACTCGTGTGTGCAGGCTGCCCGACGGACTGCTGATGCAATCCACTAAGCGAAGGGGACGAAGGAGGAATATGACCCCCAGCGTAAGGAAAATCATTGAAAGGGACATGAATGCCCCCGAGTTGACCTTGCAGAGGAGCGTTAGAGCTCCCTACCCCCAGACCCAAAGTCTGTAAAGTGGAAGAAGTGAGTGCAGGAATCGTACCTGAACTAGGCATACCGTATGAAAACGGAGCGCCTGTCGCACTAGGTGTGTAAGGAGGTGTGGCTGCCGCGATGGATGGCATCGGGCCATTGTGCGACGTAGTTGCAGCCGAGACCATGGTGGCTCGGACCTCCAACAAAGGAAAGTTAGGAGAATCTTCACCTGTGGTAGTAACAGTGATGGGAATGGAAGAAATCCCAGATGAAGTAACAAAGTTTGGTTCCATCACTGGGTTAGGCACTGACAGGTGTTCGTAAAATTGAATTGGCACAATAATGTCCGGCCAAGTATCAGTGTTTGAAGTTTCAACCAATCCAATATTGGCGGTCGATTCCTCAGGGGGTTGTTCGGGTTCAAAAGCCCCAGTTGCTTCGAAAGACCCTTGATGGTCTAGCTTTCGCCTCAATGGTGGCGGGGGTGGCTCCAGTATAACTGGTGGTAGGCCCAGAAGCCTTCATGACCGGTGGAGCTCCGAATCCTCCACTGTGTGAGAAGATTCACGACACGCTAAGGTATTCTACATGAACAAACAGTAACACACACTAAAAGAAATCCCCTAGAAGATAAATCAAGCAAGCACTAAACTAGTTGGAAGAACAGTTACAACAACCAACACTAGAGCAACTTATCGGTGCAAGTGCAACTCGAATATGGAAGCACCCTCCGGGTATACTCTGCAAAGCGTTGGTCTGATGTTTGTCCTAGGTACCACGGTATACCCTCGCAGTCACCCGTGTATGTCCCTAGAAAAGATTGGCAACTAGTTTTCCAGCACGTGAACAATCATCAGGCGGGTACAGTCGACAGTCGGGTAGACCAAAATGAGCAGGGTATCAAGCCCGAAACCTGTCAAGGGTATCGAGAGCAAATGGTCCGGAAGACAACTGAGGACCTCGAACGGATTCGAGACACACGAAGCTCCATGGCAAATGCAAACGACGGAATCCCCTAACCAATCCTCTATATGTGTTCTCCACAACGCTCGGACCAGCTTTGGAGGGGTTATCTCCACTACCTTTCCTTACGCGACCTCGTGTTTAGCCCCTGTGTTAGAGGGGGGTCCTGAATAAATTTTTGTATCTGGACTTCTACACTCCCTATTGACAAACTCCAATGTTTGGTTTGGGTGGCCTTGGAGAATTTACTCTCCAACCTATTCCAAGGCCCTATTCCTGAGCTAGTGTATGCACCCTACAAACAGAAAAGTCTACTTGATTTTAATTAGCATTGCTTTTAATGGGCTTCTTAAGTCACAAGGTACGAAAGTGAAACTGATGGTGTGTAAAAAGACTCAAAGCAAAAATGAACAAAATGCGTGAACACAAAAACTTTTACTAAAATGCAAAACCAACAACTTTTCAATGAAAGAATTCTTTTCTTTTTCAAATTTACTAAGATTCCATGCAGTAAATATAAAGGACTTTCGCTCAGATCTGCAAGCTACTTATACTTGACATGCACTGCAAAAACTTATGCAAAACAGACTTCTTTCCTAGCTACTGATGCAACAACACAGTCTTCAAACCAAGAAGAAAATGAAACAAGAAAATAGTTTTTTATTTCGTTGTAAAATAACACAACAAGGAAAAATGTTGACAAGAACAAAACCAAGATAATAAAAAAGAAAACTCTGGCTTAAAGAGTAGATCGCAAACAGAATCAGAGCACAAAAATGCAACAAAGCAATTAAAACAGTACCGATTCTAACACTTGCCTAAAAACTATCAAACAAATATTTTTTCTCTTTTGTCTTTTCTATCAAAAAATCAAATAACAAACACAAGCTAAGGGTGAAATGCCCTAACCTGTTGACTGTGTAGCCCCAGACTCTAGACCCCTGAGAGGAGCTCTTCTCACCACAGGAGGGGAGGACTGCCCCTAGCCAGGCTGGAAAGCTACCAATCAAGCCCACGACTGTCACCAAGACAGCACGCGTGAAAACGCGTGCTGAGCTACTACAACGCACGGGTACCCGTGTGCTAAACCTAAGAAGGCCGTGGGTCTGTATAAAAACTGAGATAAAATCACACACAGACAGTCTAGTCCTGAAAAAGGCTTCTGGTATTGACAACCAGAGTCTCTAAAAGGCTTAGATGTTATCACTTTATCAGAAAAGAAAGATTTGCAAAAAGAAAAACAATGTAAAGAAAAACAACACCACAAGGCAAACTGAAACACAAGACAATAAACCAATCAAGACCCAGACAGTATTTAGAAAGCCCCCTGAGAAGATAAACTTTTGACAGGGAAGAGGAGACTGCCTCTCGAGCTTCCTGAAAACTACATGCTACTGAAACTACTGCAGCACACGGGCAAACACGTGCTGTAGAAAGTTAGGGCGCGGGTCACATGCGTGCAGGTCTTCTGCAGGCCGCGTGTACCTCTGTGTGTCTCGAGACTAACTGTCAAGCGTCAGTCAAGGAAAAATGGTATTGGTAACCAGGTTCCCTGCTAGCTTTGACTAACAGAAAACAAATAAGAAAAGAAACTGGAACTCTACTTCTTTGAACTACCCAAAAGATTTTTAACCAAATCCGGAAACCCTAAGAGTAAAATATCCCTAGTGGAGTCACCAATTTTTTTGTGGGTTTATTCTACCCTACGGAATAACAAGCTAGGGATTTAAACTTGTATGCAGATCATGACCTTTAAGAAATAACTTTTAACCTTCTACCCCAATCTAAAACCCCTTTTCTCATGCAAACATGGGAAGAATCAACTAACCTTTTTATCAACGGTTGAAGTAGATCCTCCATTGAGCCTTTATCCCCTTGCTGTTGCTGCTCCTTCCAAAAATCTTTCCTGCAATCAAGACAAAACTACACATGCATGCTATTGATATACTAGAGGGTTAGATATTAAACACAAATCAAATAACGGAGATAAGACTCATGTATTTGGGACGGGAAAAGCATCTTTTTCATTAATCTCAATATGAATCAACTTACAATGATTTTAGAGACTGGCCACCGTTCCTCGATCCTGATCCTGGGCTCCTCCTCTTCTTTTGTCCTCCAACTGCTTTTCTTGAATTCTCCTAAAGCTTGAGGAAAGGCTAAAGGGTTGGGACAAAACGAACTTGGCAATTTGGCAGAGTTTCTTTGCTATGATTTTTCATCTTTTGAATAGTGCCCCTACCCCTCCTTTTATAGGTTAGAAGGAGCTAGGGTTTTAGGCGAACTCTCGGCCATGCATGGCTGGGAGTTCCAGTTAACTGACAAAAATCTTCTTATCCCGGCGGAAACTTTCCTGATTTTTTTCTTTGTTAGGTAAACGCGGGTTGTAGTGGGCCAGCCAGTGTTCCAATGTGTGCTGCAGAAGGCCTGCCAGCGTCCCAACGCACCCAGTGATAGGTTAGGGCGCGGGTTACTTAATTTAGGAGGTTTTTGAAGAGTCTGTTCAGCATGGCTTTGGCAATGAAGGGCAATGAGTTGACCTGATGCCAGGTAAGCATGGAAAGTGAAATTTAGGGTTATAACAACAATCTGTTTGGAATCTGGGTTAAATTTAGGGAGCCATTTCTCTAGATGTTTAGGAAAAGGATGCTGGGGCCCAGGTATGGCCACTACATCTTGATCGAGCCAAGGCCTAGTGAGATTATTCATATTTTCCATAGGCATGGGTGGTGTCGAAGACTGAGATGAAGAACTTCCTTCGTCTGATGATTCTTCTCCTGAAGAAGAAGGAGGTGAAGGGGGTGGTGATGGTGGGATACCAGATCCTCCCGCTGCAGGAGTGAGGATGTGATCTGGATCCATAGGGTTTATGGTAAGACTAGTGCCTTCAAGTTGCTCCCTAATATCGGAGAAGTCTAATGGTTGATTTAATGGTCGACCTGGTTGTCTAATACGGGCCAAAGCACCATGTGTCCTTAGGAGGGATTAACGAACAATTTATTGTACGTCGACTCCTGGGGGGTTTGGTGTTACTGGTTCAACGGTAATCCATGGATTGTCTTTTGATGTGGTTTTTGTTTGACAGACAATGTTGTCTTCAAAATGACTTCTTGTTACTATAGGTGAGCTAGTAGGTGGGCGAGGAGTCTTGCGACCTCCACATGCCATCAATAGTATTCAGTCCCCCCCTTCTAGTGCCATTTGTTGATGGGCAAAAATGACCTCTCGTCAACTGGAAGAGTGAATCCGGTCCGGGGTTGTCTAATTAACCCAAGCCATTTGGATTGACTCACTTTGACGAGTTTAATGGCTCTGTTGGCCAATCTAAAGTCCTAAAGAAAACGAAAAATAAATAAAAGAAATGAAATAACTCACTAATTACTAATCACTAAAATATATAAGTACATCTAAATATATATATATATATATATATACAGTTTATTTAAATAATATTTATATGATAGTTCTATTTATCTAATTCATATATACAATATGTACAAATTATGAGTTTTAATCTTAACTCATAAAAAATCGAATGTAAATTAGTTCTTTTAATGAAAGTAAATAAAGAAAAAAAAGTACTATTTGTTCTTGGTTTGTTTTTAATCTATATGCATTCGTAAGATCAAATATTAAACTACTATTTAAACAGAAAAATGTAGACACTGAAAATTATACTACATGTAAGAATTCCTGTAATAAACAAGCAAATAAAAAAAAGGAACAGACTAACCTATCAATCACTTTGAAGAGTGTGCATCCAACTGTTTGTGCAAATCGTACATCAGTCCATCCACGAGAGAAATCTGCTATGCATCTTCACACTGTTTGGGATAAACGCCAAACTGTATATGGACTGGTGTATTTAATTAATAAAACGAAAGGATGAAAAGTGATAACTGTGATATAATATACTGCAAGTGATAACACATGAGATAAATCCTATCGTTATAGCTTGCATTTAATCAATCAACATGTTTAAGGTAAACCTCATAATATGAATTGAATGATCATTCACTGTTTTGATAAAACTAAAGCATAAAATCGTGAACTGGGAAGGAAAAACTATCTTGACAACAAAATAATCTGCGAAGACGAAAGCTATTAGTAGTCATCCAATTACCAAGATATACAAATTATAGATCACAACAACATTCACATATGTCTAAATCATAAATTAAATATTTGTTATGTCTAAATTTGAGTATAAGTTGTTCACAATAAGCCCCAGGCCAAGATTTCCAGATTACAAAAAATAATGGGTTTATAAAGGCCTTAGAAACGATAACTGTTTCCCCCTCTGATATCAAATATTAATTACAAAAATAAAAGGGGGATACGACCACCCAAATCATACTAAATCCTCTAAAAACTAACAAAAGTTCATTTCTGTTCATACAAAATGCATAAAAGATATGACTGGCAGGTGTCAAGGATGCCTCAAATCATTTGATAATCATGAACTCCTGAATATCCTAAAAGGAAAAGGAAAATAGAAAGATTTAGATAAATATTCAACCATTTATTGCAAATTTCGAATTAACATAACTGGCTATAGAATCTGTGATTCTGTAGCTAGTTATTTTAGTAAAGAAAATCCAATTTATTGTAAAAACAAAGCAATCTAGTTTTAACAAATAATCCTATTTTAAGATAAAGAATCATACCTCCAGCTATGAGATCAAATCATATCAGACAACCTTGGAATTTACAATGGCTGTTGCAACCTCAACGTTTTTAAATACTACATTGCCTGTTGTCTTCATACGTTTTTCTTTTCCTTGAATAACAGACTCTAGCCTATGGTTTTCCTTTGTTAAAACACTGATCTGATCAGTGAGAGCCTTAACCCATGACTATAGGATAGGGATATCAGTATAATATCTATCAATCCAGGATAGACAGACTTCACACTTTGACTGTGCGACGGTTGCATGGGAACAAACATGATTGTGAACCGGAGAATATTCCATACAGACAATAGATTCATTAACCAATTTAACACCAAGAAACTCTGCATTGTTTTTCAGACAGGGAGGTAAATTGTCAACAAAGATTAGTCTTGGAAATGATGGATGGCTGAAAATCGTATTGCGAACTATCATAAAGTACAAACCACGACCAGATCGTTCAACATGAAAACAAGTGCACGCATGGTATGTTCGATCACAAGGTTTGGGTAAGTTGAAAATCAAGAATCAAAGGCTTAGTAAAGAGAAACATATAGCCAATAATCAAACAAAACCATACTAAAAATCAAATCGCGGGGGTCCTTTTTTTATATAACCATCAACCCCTAAGCATGTTTAGTGTTGAAAGGATCGAACAAAGAGAGTAACTCTTCATGACAAGGAACCAAGCTTCATTAATAGTATGAACAATTTGCCTTAAATAAAATTTTAAAACAGAATGGTAACACAGTCGCCAATTTTCATGCTTTGTATTCATGCTTTCAGTCATGAACGAAGCATAGACAAAAGAAATAGGAAAAAGTGACAACTTACAATTGTCATTTCAAAAATCGCTCATGACGAGTAATAAAAATTCATGACCCCAGTTGGGAAGCTATATAAATCATTTAATTGACATCAAAAGTTAAAAAATATGTTGGGCTGCCAACACGTCCTTAATTTCAAAGTAATCTAATTGGGCTATCAGTTGGAATTCTTTTCCCGATCTTACTTTTCTTTGCTGCACTCTCTGAGTACTCTTCTCAGGAAGGTTAGCTCGAATCCTTGCTTCTGAACTTTCTTCATTCCCTAAGACTAGATACAGCGCATTGCGCAATTTCTCTATCAGTTGATCATCCCTGAGAATGCTAGAGAATGATTAAAACCAAAGATCAATTTTTTTTTGAGGATGCTCAGGTTGTCTTGGTAAGACTACAGGGTTTCTGGGCACAGGGGGTGAAATGGGTACTTGTGCTACTTTAGGATATAAAACTGGTTGAGGGGGATCCTCTTGAATTTCACAAATGGGAATGTTCTGGATGAATTCTATGGAATATTTAAAGAATTTTTTTTTCTTTAGGGAGTCATACCTGTCTCCTTTAGGTGCTTCTTTTTGAATCTATGGTAGAGTATTAGCATCAGCTCCTGTCTTTTCTCCTCCTCAAGTAACAATATTAATATTTGGTAATTGTCCCTTAGAAATCCCTTTGATCTCTGAATTAATGAGGTTAGTTCCTCTTTTTTGTACCCTGTCTTCCCACTTTGCAATTACCTCTGGGTAGTCTTCGGTTGCGTGTCCGTTGGTTCTTCAGTGAGAGCACCATGGTCACCTTGGATGAGGACAATCTCTAGCCAAGTGGCCTTGTTCATCACAATTGTAGCATCTACTTAGTCCTCTTCCGCCAGTTCTTCCTCCTCTGAAATCTCCTCGAGCTCCACCTCCTCGACCTCATCCTAGTCCCTGAGGGTTCTCATTTACCCTGAATGTTGTTCTGTCTAGCCTGTCCGCAAGTGAATCCAATGCCCTACATTGATTGGTAGTATGCGTGGTAGATGTGCAAAACTCACAGTGGACTGTGATTGGTACCGTCGAATATTTCTGCATGATGTGTCACTATGTTAGTCCATGGCCGAGGGTTCGATAAATATCACAATATTCTGATGTAGGTGTTGCTTGTCCTTTTGGGAAAGCGTGATATGGGGTGGGGTGATGGAATGGTGGGTTCGTCGATACTTTTTCAACTCCTCTTGTAGGTCTTGGTGGGGTTATCATCAAGTTCTGAGGAGGTCCCATTCCTCTCATTCGCAGGCATTCAATCACCAAATGACCTTTCATATAGCATCCAATGCAACAAACCTATGGTCATCCTGGTCTAGGTATTGTCAGCTCCTAAATCTTTTCTACAAGTGTTGATATTTTCCCTTGGAGTTGTGCTAAATTCACATCTACTGGGGGTTGGGTTAATCTCAAGATCCTAGGGTATCTTGCCATGGATTCAATCTTCATTGATTGTTCCAAGGCATCTGTTAACGTGGCTATTCGTTGTTGTGTTAGTGGAATCCAAGTCAGGGGTAGAAGTCCCTGAATGTACCACTCTCTTTGATGTTCTTTGTGGATTGGGTGTGCCATCCTTCCTATGGAATCTTTGAACTTATGTCTGTACTCCCAAGCTGATTCGCCTTCCCTCTGCTGGATCTCATGCAACTCGAACAAAGCCTGTTGTTCTAAATCAGGTAGTTTTAACTCTACTATGAACCTCATCCATACCTGTTCAAGTGTCAAATCTTGACCTTGCATCCCTAGCACTCTTGGTTCAATGATCTTCATGTACCATTTGAGAGCATGACTTCTCAAGGTAGTCTGGAATTTAACCAACCAGCGTGACTTCTCAAGGTAGTCTAGATCTCCAGATGGCTTCACACAAGAACTAGTGTTGTTCAACGTCTTCATCTCCCTTACTTCAAAATTCTGGGTATCAGGTAATCAACCCTCCCGCATGGCTGGCCATTGTTGATCTTATTGTTCGTTTCAGTATCAACCCTAATGGTCATGCTTGTGATCTACCAAGGGATCCCAATGTCCTCCCTATACTCTCACTTCCAGGTTGTGGTTGGTTAGCTAATTGTATTGGAACAACGTTTGCATGAGAAGGTAGTGTCATACTTACTGCTTGTATAGAAGGCATTTGGGGTATGGGTGATTCGGGGCTGGTGTCATAGGCTTTAGGGAAGATTTATTTGATCTAGGGCGTCTCGTTGGCTTCCACTGGGACGATCTCTTCGGTCGGATTCTCGATCTCTCCTGATATCAGGGCTGAATATTCTCTTTCTACTCCAAGATTCATGACGGCTTCCTCCTCTCTTACATCTGCACTTTCTCCTTCTCGTCCCACCTCTTGGGGACTTATTTATCTCCTTGATTCTCTCTCACTTAATATTTGACTAGCCAATCATTCCTTTCTTCTCATCCTCTGCAGTTCTTCCATCTTCCTTTCCTCGATTTCTCATGATTCTCCTTCTCTCCTCAACTTTTTAGACTGTCTTGTGACTTTCTTGATCTTACCGTGCCACCATTTCTCAACTATGGCATCTCTCTTCAAGGCTCACTCATATCTTGAATCCATTTCTTGTTGTTTCCCCCCCATTTGTCAAAGAACCCTTCCCCTCTCTCATGCCATGACTCTCACCCCATCTCGCCCTACCCCAAGCGAGGGTGTTTATGCTGCCATCTCGGTCGAGGACATAGTCAACATCCCTTCCTCCACCAAGAAGGATTTAATCCATAGGGGGGATCTCTCTTAAAAGTCTTCCCCTTGAGCCTTTCCTGAAAAATTTTTCTTCCCACGAGAAAGACTGGTGGTTCTCAGCTGCAAATTCAATTATGTATCCTTCTATCATGGTAGTAACCCAGAAATATACGACCTCCGTGACTGGGCAATCCAGCCTCTGGAGTGTTGCTAACTTGTCGGTATCCCACATGAAGATATTCATGACCTGTCCCTGGAACTCAGGAGATTCTTGGAGCCTCTTGATCCAGTGAAAACATTCTTCCAGGAATTAAACCTAGAAAATCTCGTACTGGTCGCTTGATCTTTCTGAGTAAAGTATCGCTTCCTGAGTAGTTCCCACTGATTTTCTTCTTAGTTACACTTCTTTCCATAGGAAGGCGTTACATTTTCTTTCCCACCATTGCCCAATGCCAGATCTATGGATCAACGATAGCATTCTTCCTACAGGTTCCCTTTTAATATAGGTCTTGGCAATGGAATCATTTTGTTGGTGCGAATTTGATTAGACTAGGGTTCTTCTCAAGCTACCAAAAAAAGGCACCGTGTAGTCTAGAGCGCTGGAATTTTCATCCCCTCCGAAGAGAAGAAGTCTCACCTGAAGCACTACTGAGATAGATGGATAAGGAAGGGTAGGGAGAAGACTAAGGAAGATCCATAGAGCGTTCGAAACTCACTCATGTTCTTTCGCAATCAACATTATCAGATCAGAAACATCTAAATGAAAGAACCAAACCTACTTACGTTATGAACAATGATTAACCATAGAACCATTCGACAGAACTCATAAACCATAAAGGAGCAATGTAAATGCATAAGTAACATACAAAGACACATCATTTTTGAAATTTACGATACTCGTATTAGCTTCTAGATCTTTCCTTTATTACATATTCATATCTACATAGAGATGTTTAGTACAAATTCTGGGTTGTTTCTTACATCGAGTTTCAATAGCTAATCCCCAAAAACCTTGGATGACTCTGATAAACATAATAGCAACCCAATACACCAACTCAACTCCAACCAATCGACCTATTGGTTGAACAATAACAACATCCTGATGTACTGTAATGATCCCAAGCCAAATTCTTTCTTGGAATCACTAACTACTACTAATTTATTGAGTTATTAAGTGCATACAAGATTCATCAACACATGGAGATCACAATATATTCAAGATGTAGAAGCACAAGAAAAGATATGACCTTTTTATTATGAGCAATGTAAGATCAATACAATAGATGGCCGATCTGGCATAAACCTCATATGGTCATACAAGCAATAGATATGAGCTGCTACAAAATGCTCCCGACAATACAAAATAAGCCTCCAAAGGCTGGATATACAATGAAGACTAAATCAAGCAGATTTGAGCCATACTAATTCTCAACCTCCAAGATGGAAAGTGCCACATCCTGCTAGAATGCTGAAGCCCTCAATAATTCTGCCTTGCTACCAAAAGTGTCCAATCATCCCAAGAAATATGCCAAATGATAGATCGGGCAACCGTAAGGACAACCCAGATGTCCAAATTCCCAAATCCACTCTCAAAATCCATAGATTTGGATTTCCCACTAAATGGGGTGCCCCACTGGATGACTGAAACCCTAGTTGGTTCGGTCCTGATGAAGGAGGCCTCCAAATTCTCTGAAACTCTCCAAGAATATAGATCGGGCTATGAGAATCCCGTGGGAGAAGTTTCGGACTCAGATCTAAAGCAGATCTCCCTAGATCTGAGTTTTACTAAATTACAGGACGTCCCCTATGGCTCCAAGACATCCCAATCTGTAGACAAATGTAGAATGATGATAACCCTCTAGAAAATCCCTCAAACTGATGGTCCTACCCCTGCAAAAAAAACCCAACTGTCGGAATGGCCCCAGGCCCTCAGGATAAGCTGGATCAAACCTCCCTCCAGATGATGGTGTGCTCTTGCTGGAAACACAAGAGCAATATGACTTGGTACCTTCTGAAGCGCTAGATGGAGATGGGCTGAGACTAGAATGGTGTGGAGGAGTCTTTCATCCCCGAGACCAAGCTACGGAACAAGGTGAGTGGATATTTCACCACTAAGTTTCTCACAAGGGTTTGTAAAGAAAACCCCCAAACTGAATGCTCAAGAGCAATAGAAAATGCTAATCCAAAACCAGAATGAATAATAGGTGCACCCCAGCCTCTTACTTATACTTTTCCTTCTAATTCTCTGTTGAGTTAGGTTAACTCCCAGGGTTAATCTT
>ML790540.1:201607-240574 GCA_009831015.1 Picea engelmannii
TATATACCAAGGAGACATTTTCATTTTGAATCATATTGGACTTGAACATTTAAGTGGGGTAAAAGGAGGTTGCCCCCTCGAAGAGGCTTATTATCTGAAATTATCTCTTTTTCAAGGTGTTGAGTACTTTTCCTGAGGTTTTTATATGCTATATTGATGTTTGGTTCTTAACAGGTTGAGCCTACCAGTATCGGTGGCTTTCAATCTTTCAAAAGAAAATACAATGAAGGAGTTGATGGATGCATTGGCTAAATTGTATAAAAAACCTTCGGTGTCCAATAAGGTATTTCTAATGAAGATATTATTTAATATGAATATGTCAAAAGGTGGGTCTATTGTAGATCATTTAAATCAATTTAATACGATTACTAATCAGCTAAGTTCTATAAAAGTAGACTTTGATGATGGGGTCAGGGCTCTTCTAATCTTGTGCTCATTTTTAGAAAGTTGGAATGGCTTGTTCATGGCTATAAGTAACTCTGTCTTTGGTTCAAACACTCTAAAATTTGATGATGTTGTTGGTGTTATCCTTAGAGACGAAATGTGATGGAAAAGAACAGGTGAGACATCAAGTAATTCGTTGATTGTGGAGAAAAGGGGAAGAAAAAAGGATAGAGTAAAGGGATGAGGGAACCATGGGAATTCTAGGAAGGGCATATCCAAATCAAAACTAGGAAAGATAGAGTGATGGAATTTTTGGAAGAAAGGACATCTGAAGAAAGATGACAGAGCTCCAAATAAATAAAGAGATGGACAACAAGAGAAAAATCAAGAAGCAAATGTTATAGGTGAAGTGTTACAAGATGATTTGATTATTTATGTATATAATATTTTTTATTCGTGGGTAGTACATTCAGGGGATTCATTTCATGCCACACCCCATAGGAAACATTTTCTAGATTATGTTCAAGGAGATTTTGGAAATATTCATTTGAGTGATGATGCACCATGAAAAAAATGTTGGAATGGGTAAGGTACAAATAAAGAAAAATAATGGAAACCAATGGTTATTGAAAGAGGTAAGACATGTGCCAAATCTAATAAAAAATATAATTTCAATAGGGCAGTTGGCAAGTGAAGGTTGTATATCTATATTTATAGATAAGGCATGGAAGGTCACCAAAGGATCATTGTTGGTAGAAAAAGGAGATAAGGTAGGTACATTGTATTTATGTACTGGTAATACTGACTCTTCTATCTCTTTAGCTTCTATAGGAGTGGATACAACAATATGGAATTATAGGCTTGGACACATGAGTGAGAAGGGGATGCATATACTTCACAAAATAAATTTTTTTCCATATATTAAACAAATTGATTTGGATTTTTGTGAACATTGTGTTTATGGAAAACATAAGAGAGTCAGATTTCTCAGAGTTGGAAAGGTAAAGAAGAATGAAAAGTAAGATCTTGTGCATACATATGTATGGGGACCATGTTTGGTATCATCTCTTGGTAGATCTCGTTATTATTTTACTTTTATTGATGATGCAACTAGAAAAACTTGGGTTTATTGCATTCAACAAAAATATGATGTTTTTGATACTTTTAAGAAATGGAAAGATTTGGTTGAGAATGAGACAGGAAAAAGGTTAAAGTGTCTCAGATCAGAAAATGGAGGTGAATAGTGAAACAAGGAGTTTGATTATTATTGTTCATACTAAGGGATTCATATATAGAAAACAGTTCTAGGAACACCACAAGAAAATTGTGTGTCAGAAAGGATGAACATGACAATCATGAAGCGTGCAAGGAGTATGAGATTGCATGTTGGGTTTCCCTTACAGTTCTAGGAAGATGTTGTATATATTGTTGTTTAATTAATAAACAAATGACCTTCAAGCTCTTTGGATGGTGGAATTCCATAGGAGGAATGGATGGGTAAAAAGGTAAACTATTATTTTTTGAAGACTTTCAGTTGTGAAGCATTTGTCCATATTGACAAAGAAAATAGAACAAAGCTTGAGGAAAAATCCAAGAAGTGTACCTTTATTGGATACGGTGTTAATGATTTTGGTTATCTCTTATGGGATTATGAAAATCACAAAATCACAAAATCACTAGGAGTAGAGATGTCATATTCAATGAGAAGGTAATGTACAAAGATCAGTTGCAGGGAAAGAAACAGGAAATAGAAAAACCATAATACACAGTGCTTGATGAGATTACTGAAAAAGATATTCCAAAGGTACTATAAAATCAAAATGTACAATAAAGAGAGAATCATGTACCTCAAACTCCTACAATTGTTGTTAGAATATCTTCCAAGTTAAGTAGACCCCCTGAATGATACTCTCCTTCATAGTATTATTTATTGTTGACCAATTCTAGTGAACCAGAATGTTACGAAGAGGCAATGAAGGTTGACACTAAAATAAGTGGGAGCAAGGCATGAAAGAGAAAATAGATTCCTTGGTAAATAACCGGACTTGGGACTTGGTTCAGTTTCCTGTAGGAAAAAGAGAATTGCAGAATAAATGGGTTTACAATTTGAAGGAATAAGAGAGGTACAAGGCTAGACTTGTTGTAAAGGGGTTTGCACAAAATAAAGGTATAGCTTTTGATGAAATATTTTATCCTATTTTTAACATGACTTCAATTAGGACTATTTTAATCTTGTGGCAATAGAAGATTTGCATCTTGATCAGTTAGATGTAAAAACAAATTTTCTCCATGGGGATTTGGAGGAAGAGATTTATATGCAGCAACCACAGGGGTATGAGGTAAAAGGGAAGGAAAATTTGGTTTGCAGATTGAAGAAGAGTTTGTATGGCCTAAATAATCTCCAAGACAGTGGTATTTGAATTTTGACAGGTTTATGAAAGAAGAAGGTTATAGTAGATTCCATTCTAATCACTGTGTTTATTTTAAAAGGCTAGAAAATGGAAGCTATATTATCTTGTTATTGTATGTAGATGACATGCTTGTTGCAGGGTCTAATATGAAGGATATAAATGTGCTCAAGAAGAAATTATCTAATTCATTTGTGATGAATGATTTTGGTGCTCCAAAGAAAATCCTTGGTATGAGAATAACAAGGGACATGAAAAATTGCAAATTGACATTGTCTCAGAGTGAGTACATAGAGAAGGTGTTGGAGAGGTTTAGAATGCAGAATGTAAAACCAGTTAGTACACCTTTGGACAACCATTTCAAATTAAATAAGGAAAAGTGTCCCAAGACACATGATGAGATAGAATACATGTCCAAGGTCCCTTATTCATTAGTAGTTGGTAGCTTGATGTATGTGATGGTTTGCACAAGAACATATATTGCACATTCAGTGGGAGTTGTGAGCATGTATATGAACAATCCAGGTAAAGAACATTGGGAGGCAGTAAAGTGGATTCTCATGTATTTGAGAGGTACATCTACTCATGCCTTATGTTTTGGAGGTTCATACATTCTTTTACATGGATATGTTTATTTAGATATGGCAAGTGATAAAGATAGCAGGAGGAGCACCACAAGGTATGTTTTTACTGTAGGTGGAACAACAGTAAGTTGGATTTTGAAACTACAAAAGGTTGTTGCACTTTCAACAATAGAAGTAGAGTATGTTGTTTCTATAGAGGCTAGTAAAGAAATGATTTGGTTACAGAGGTTTATGGAGGAATTTGGAAAGTAGGAGAATAGAAGGTTGTATTGTGACAGCGAGAGTGTCATTCATCTTGCAAAAAACTTATCCTTCCATTCAAATACTAAGCATATACATCTCAAGTACCATTTCATATGATCCATATTGGAAGATGGACATTTGAAGTTGGAAATACATACTAGCCAGAATCATGCAGACATGTTAACCAAGGGAGTAAGCAGGGATAAATTGTGTTCATGCTCAGTTTCAGTTGGTCTTCAAGCATGAAGGAGAAGATGAAATTTTTTCTAGATCCAAGGTGGAGTATAGTCCCATAGGTACATCAACAGTGGAGTTGTTGTGATATGTCTCTAAGTGGAGATTGTTGGTTGTGGAGCCTGATTATCTTCCCAATTCAGAGGTTTGTTTCAGTCGTTCTTGGACCTCATTCCCTAACGGGGGGTGTGGGGGGGCTTTCCCCCCCATGACTGTTGCTAGGAGGGTCCAGGGGGGTTGATGACAATTTCTGTAGCCCCCCTCTGGCAGGGGATTTAGGGGCAGCAGCCCCGAAATGAAATATTGGAAAAAATTGACTTGTTAAATATTGTAATTTCATAGTCAATTTAGACCGTTCATTATAAGGTCGTAGATTTGACGATAAAAGTTGTTTTAGGTATTTTTTACCTAGAAGGATACCCTCTTTTATGAGGGAATTTTATTTTAGCTGGCTATTATCACAAATATTGTATTCTGAGAGAGGATACTGTGAGAGAAAGAAGAGGAAGTTGCAATGGTTGAGTTGTAGGTTGTATCCCTTCATTTTGTTGGATAATAAAAAGGAAGGACCTATCAATTTCTCTAGTGGACGTAGCCCACACTAGGTGAACAACTTATATCTGTGTCTCTATTGTATTGTGTATCTTATGTGTTTTATTTCCGCATTTTTTTTTTATTTTATTCCTCTGCGATCCTGTTTTTCTAACACCTACTCCTAGGATTTTCCATCCTTTCCCTTTTCTCCCTTATCTTGAGTGGCTAAAAGGGCCTATTTTTAATCTCCCTTCCTTTTCATCTCAAGCTCTTTATCTTCTTGATATTTCACTTCTAATTCTGGATTATCTGTCTTTTCCCCATATTTCTATGAAACTTGATTTTTTCCTTTATTCATTTTGGCTTGTTTCTTCTCATCTTCTTCCTTCTTTCTCTGTTGGTATATTTCCTCAACCTCCTTATCTTTCCTTTCCATTTATGCATTTTTCTGTTTCCTTTCTAGTTCCTTGGCCTCATGTTTACCCTTATCTTGTTTGAGTAGCATTTTGAATTGTTCTATCATCAAAAACTGGTCTTCTTCTTCCTCTTTTTGGAGTTTCCCTTTGGCTGGTTCATTCTGGAGCCTATCTAGTACTTCTTCAAAATGTGAGGCCCCTTGGAAGAAATCGTCTGCAAAATTAACTTCATGAATAACATGTTGTGCTAACTTGATGACCTTTATGTGGTTATGTACCACATTTTGGGGATCACTCCCTTTCTTGTTTCCAGTACATAAATGTATCTCTCTTAGAGTCTTAGCTTCCTTTTCAACATGCTTTTTATTCAACAAATAATATTGACATATATGGAGAGGGAAAATTGGCCAATACCTTTTATTCTTCTTTGATAAATATGCAGTGGCTCCCTTGTCCATTGTCTGATAGGATATCTCCCTAGCTAATAGATTATCAGGTACATATTTGGATAACAAATGAGGTGGCCCTATGGATCCATGTACTCTGACATAAGTGTAATGCTTCTTCATGTACCAATCCCCTATTTCCCTTAAGTATTTGATAGCTCCTGGGGATATCCTATGTGGGTAAAACACGAAAATATATTTGTATAAAGGAGTTAGGAAGTAATCATAGATATCATACAAGTTTTCTTTATAGTTCACTTCCCATAGTCAAGAACAATTTACATGAATTGGGGGTTGACTTGGATTCCAAGCCCAATTGAATGAAATTTATTTACTACACAAACTTCATCTATGAGGTAGGTTGTCATGTAAAATTTGGGGTTTTTCATACCTTCGGCCTTCTATGCTCGATTATAGATGTTGAAGGATAAGATGTTGGCCCATTTGAATGCTTTCCAAATCTTGGCCACTATGTAGGCCATCGAAAACCATTCCATTCTTAAATGAGTATCGGTTTCCTCGTTGTAGAGCATCCAAACCATCACTTTTAGGATTTTGTATGGGTCCTTTAGATATTGTGTAGGAATATACCTTTCCACTTTATTTACCATCCATTCTTCATCCACAAACCAATATTCCATCAGGGTTTCTAAATCCATGTGCTTGATTATGAATTTATCCAGGAACGATTCATCCAACAACACAGTGAGCTCTGGGGTTTTGTACCAAATTCTGATATATTCAGCCTTGAGAGATATGATCATAACTCCAGAAGAATTAACTATCATTTTTTTCTCACTCTGCATGTGGGTGAAACACCATTTTGCAACATCATTGTAAATAAAATGTGTTGGGTGAGTAGCTAAAGTGTGGATGCCACTTTTGTCGATATTCCTATACTCATCAATGTCCTCATTGTCAAATGGGTACTTTTGATTTTGGAACATATCATATATTTTGTGATATCTCATATAGTTTTTTCATCCATCATAGTTACTTGTGTTTGTAATATCAAAATAATCTAGTCCCAAAGCATGAGTAAGCCCAACCACTTCCCAGTTCTTTTCCTTCCTGGTTTGTACTTAAGACATTTTTCTCCTATGTAAATTGTCAGACAAAGCCAAGTTACTTCACCTTAGAATTTTCTACAGATAACAATAATTTCAAAATTTCCAAAATACATACCTGTTAGCCCAAGATCTACAGTGCACAATGGAACTTACCTAGCTTCTACAACAACATTGTTTACATTTTTTAGTGTTTTAATAGACCGAGAAAGGTCGATTATGTTCTAACATGGTCATTATGTTTTCCATTTTCCCCAAACCTTGGATAATTAATATAAAACATGTTACAAATTTGAACCAATCATAATCAGTGATGATTTTAAGGATGGAAATTTATTGTAAAATGTAGAAACCTTGGCGAATCTTATTCATCCTTCATATGCCAACTATAAATGTTTGCGATATTTTTGTAAAAATATTCAAATTTATAAGGATTTTATATAGTTTTTATAAAATTTTGTCGATTTTTAGGGTAAAATATTTTTATCCTATAGAATTTGGGCGAATCATTTTTAAAATAGAGAATCTTGTTTTGGGAAAAACTATGGAAAATTAGCCCATGAGCGAAATTTAGCCCCTAAAATCATCCTTGGGACTCATAATCATACTACTCGTCATTAATTTATTCAAATATGGTTTAATGTTTGTTATCATTGACACGTCGTCAGGGTAGTAGAGTCAATAGGGAAGAGAGTTTTTCGAAATAATCATCGGGAGGTTGTAAAAGAAATGGATTTGTATGTAGAGATTGTGAGGATTTTTCTGACAACGATGCGTTTTATATTAATATTTATCTTTGAAAAGTGTGTCAAGAGGTGATGGTGGACGATGCATTTATAAGATTTAATGTTTCAACTACTTGTGCAGCTCGTGGAAAAACTCTCCCTTTTACTTTCATGAAATCATGTTCAAGGAGGCTTTATATGATATGTGGTCAAATGAAATGTTAACTTTAAAAGTCATGGTTTCGTTGTCAAGATATTAGTTAATCTAGATTTTCGAGCCATATTAGGGACATATTTTCGACGATTTTCCTTAAGACATATCGTTGCCGACAAGTCTCATATAGAGAATAGGAAGAAATTCCATGATGTTTCCCAACAAAAAAAAGGTTTCTTTAGCAAGTATACATGAGTGAAATACTGCCACCTGTATATATGATGTTCATTGGAAGTCATATTAGATTGTACTGGAATGCAGGGTAATGTTGGGGCCCACCTTGTACATTGTAAAGTGTCTTATCCTGTGCAAATTTGAGGGCCAACCCCCTTTTTACACTTGTGTAATGGCCTATTTTATTGCAACAAGTATATCATCATCGGCCTTGGAATATAACTCACAATGGGTGTTAAATCTCGTTGAATTTTCCCGACGACAACATTGTAGAAGCATCATTGTCAGAATGATCGGGTATCAAAAAAGGTGTTATGTTGGGAGTAGGAGGGTCAACGATATTTGATCGACGTCATATGAATAAGGACATGGGGATTATTGTTGTGGATGATTTTGTTTTGAAAATGATTTAAAGATTATGAGGACATGAAGAAAGGGCCTATATAATGGAATTGGGTGTCCTTAACAAAATTTTCCTAAAGTTGACATCAACGACTGTGTACAAACATTAATCTCATAAGTGAATAAATATATGGTTAAGTAATGAATATTACCTTGCAAATTTTTGGTAGTAGGGGTACCGACTAAAACTCAAGAGCTTTAGTGGGTTTTTGTGTGCCTCACAACACGTGGGTATGGTTTTTAGAATATGAATGTCTCCAAAAACTAGAAATTTCTAGATGGAGGTGGAATGGGGGTTGATCCTTCGTTATCTACCTATTTGTCATTTATTTTCTTGTGGATGGATGCGGATTATTTTTTGATCTAAGGTCGGCATAGACTTGATTTTGGTTGGATGTTGGTATTAAGATAAACATCTTTCTTGCTCCAAATCATGGTATCTACTTTTTAACTCCATTAAAGAGGCATTATCGAGCATGCCAACCTAGATAAAACTTCCTAATATGCCTCTGGAATCCTTTTCGAATGAAGGCTTAAAGGTTATAGGTGATTTTTTGGGTTCATTTATTACTTTTTAAACAAGATAAAAAAACAAATCCAATTATCGCTTAGTGGCACATATTTTAGTGGCTTTGGATCCAAGAAAGGGGTTCTTTGAATCTATGGAGATTGTACTCAGTGATAGGTCGTACACCCAACAATTAGATTACCTAAATGTTCCATTTCATTGGTCTCATTTCCATAAGTTGGGCCATCTACAGGTAGGTTGTGACATTATCCTCTAGATATTTTCACATGGAGGTGGTCATACAAGGTTGTGTGATGAGTAGAATAGGCCTTCCATGGTTCTAGTGGAGGGTACTACAAACAACATCGAACAAGTATGTGAATAAAATCCCTCGAATCGAGTCATGGAGCCTACCAAGATTCACTCACATCCAACTAAAGTGTTGAAAAGTAACCATATCCAATATTTGATGATGCTACGGGCCCTAAGGAGGAGAATATTATAAAAACATTGGTGGGAAATTTGGAGCTCTCTACTCTACAATGGTGCAAGTTGGTGATCTTATTGAATGATATTGCAAAGGAAACTCGAATTCCCGGTAAGTCATCCTCTCTGATTCTCTCGAAATCATGTAAATATTCCATTCCACCTTGTATTTGTATGTTAGAGGGTGAGGGTAAGTTAGGTACAAGATACTATGTACAAAATTTGCTTCCAAATATCTGTCTTGTGGGACGATTATTGAATGATTACTTGGATGATTTGAAGTGGGCCTCCAATGTCTCTCCTAGGGATCCTTCCAATCCATGTAATGATACCCTTTCAGGTACATCGTACATCCCCTTAGGAAAGGACCCTTACCTCCTTACACCTTGTGGTCTTGCATGTAATTTTGGTCTTTCATGGGGTCTTGGGTTTGATGGTATGAAGGAGGTGCGTCATTCAAGGGTTGGGAAAAAGCCTACACTAAAAAATGCATAGGAATGTGCATCATGTGAAGTGTTTCAAGGGAGAAAGAAACTTAACTTAGGGGTCCTTAAAGAATGCTTGGCCCCAAAGAGGGGTTTTCCATGATAATTATGTATATAAATATATGTGGTTTAGTGGGGAGAGCCAAAAAATTATCTCTCCAAATACTTATCGATGTGGCAAGCTGATCTAAAATGGATCCAGAAAGGCCTAAAAATCAAAGTTCTAAAAACTGGATGAAACCAATGCCATTGCATAGGGCTCATCATGTCGATTCCGACAATATATTTTTTCTGGAAATGGACACTGTATGCGAAAGTTATCATGATCTGAACTTTTTCCCAAACAAGCAAAAAAAACTCAAAGTCAACAGGTCAAAGTCAACTGATGAAATAAACAGTACGGTGGATGATGTCAGTAGTACATCATGATGAATTCAACATGACACATGGTAGCACCAGGAAGTGCCATGTGTCATTCATTTTTGGCATTTTGAGGGGTGACTTGGACCAATAAAAAAAGTGACATGTGTCACAGTATGGACACGACATGTGGCAATGTATGAACGTGACATGTGGCACTATAGAAACGTGACATGTAGCATTGTATCAAAGGTTGACGTGGCATTGTATGAATGCGACACATTTTAGTATGAAAGGATGACATGGCATTGTATAGACGCAACACATGGAAGTACAGAAGGCTGATGTGGCACTGTACGAATGACATATGGCAGGTTTTGGTTGGATGACATGGTCGTATGGATGAGACATGGCAACTAACTAGGCAGGCTGATGTGGCCATATGTATGACATGTGGAAGCTAACTATGCAGGGTGACGTGGCTCGGGCCAATGGCGAGGTGACATGTGGCACCTTCTGCAAGGCCAAATCTGGTGGTTCCACCAAATCTAGCAGTTACCACCAAATCTGGTGAGAATCCTCCAAATCTAGTGAAATCTCACTAAATATGGCTAACTGTCACTAAGTTTGGATAATTGTCGCTAAATTTAGCAGAGTCTGCTTATCTAGTTGGGCACGAAAATTAAGAAAAAATAGTTATTTGGCACACTGTTCAAGATTGTATGGAATGTATAGATCTGACAGGGTGTAGCATTAGGATTCATGCCGAGGGGAGTTCCCAAGGGTCTTTTCAAAAGAAGGTTGAATTTATACGCAAAAGTTGTAGAATTTCGAGAGGAATCTGAATATGGATTATGTTTTTTCATCATACTAGTCGAACATAAAAGTGCCTCTAGATCCCAATATGTTGAGCTAATATTAGTTGACTTCATACTCAAAAATATCATAATTACCTGTTCCAGCCAATAGTGATGTTTGTTTCTGTCTAGAAGTTGCAGATATGAAAGGTGGTTTCAGGAGCTGTTATGTAAGCCTTTCTTTTGTATTCTTAAAGTATTGAATATTAATAAGAAGCCTTCCCCACTAAGATAAAGGCCCAGAGACGTAGACAAATCTTGCCGAACTCCGTTATCAATCTTGGTGTTATGGTTTGTTGTTTTACTTCTTATATAGCTGCAACATTCTTTCATTAAGCTTATTTTATTAAATCCTAAATGGTAAAATAATTCATGCATAAACTTAACCATAGTATTTAAAAGATCATATTCAGATCAAGTGGTATCAGAGCAGGTTAACAGTTGGTTGTTTGAGTTTGCATGATTACCATGGAAAAGCTAAGTCGTGGTGAAGGAGATCTTGTAAAAGGAGATCCTAAGATTGGATCAAGAAAGAGGACATCTCAAAGTGAGAAGATGGAATCAGAAGAAGGACTTTCTCAAAATGAAAGAGAGTTTCAAAGAAATTTCTTTGCCATGTCGGAGATGGTAAAAATGTTGTATGATGATTACTTTGAACAAAAGATATCGATTCAAGGGGAATCTTCAAAGAAAGCCAAAAATGAAGAAGGAGAGGACACTCCTAAAACTTCTCCTTCACCTCCTTCTCTCCATCATCTTCTTCTTCTTCAAGTACAAGTTCAGATTCTACTTCAAGAAAACATTCTCATAAACATAAGCCTAATATGCCATTACTTAAACTTGATGTAAAATTAGTTTTTCCTATGTATGATGGCGAAGTTAATGTTGAGAAACTTGATAATTGGGTTAGACACATGGAGGTATATTGTAATGTGCATCAAATCATAGATGAGGCAACTAAAATTAGATTGGCATCACTTCGTCTTGAAGGCACAAATCTCATCTGGTGGCAAAGTAAGATGCAACATGGAACTCAACAAGTTGGTAAGATTTTTCCATCATGTCATGATTTTATTTCCACACTTAGAAAACAGTTCTATCCATTGGGATATAAGGAAAAGGCTTTAACTAAATGGAAAAGTCTTAAGTTAAGAAAAGGGCAATCTATGCAGGAATATAAAGATGAGTTTCGTAAGATGGCTTTGATGTTAGATGTTCCATTGACTACACAAGAAAATCTTATGAAGTATATAGGAGGTTTTCCTTCTTATATTTGTAATATTATATTTATGTTTGGATCTATTAATCTTGAAGAGGTTTATGTTCCAACAACGTATATTGAAGTAGGGAAAAATGGAGTTGGTGTATCAGGGAAGCAGCTTCAAAGAAGGAAGGAAAAGGAAAAGGGAATGGAAAGAAAGAAAATCCAACCACAATGAAGGAAGAGAAGCTCTCTTGCAAGCATTGAAAGAAAGAAGGGCATGATGATGAGCATTGTTGGAAATTGCACCCAGAGAAGGGACCCAAGTGGTGTAAAGAGAGGAAATGGAGGCAAAAAGTTGTAACAACAACACATCCAACATACTTGGGATCAGATTCAAGTGATGAGTCTAAGATTACAACAGTTGGTTTGACAGGTAAAATTGGTGATGGTTATGATTCTAGAAGTAAATTGTTTCATATAAGGGTCATAATGAAACATAATAAGATCGATACATTGATAGATAGTGGATCTAAATCTAATTTAATTTCAGAAGAAGTGGTTAATAAATTGGGATTAAACACTCAGATGGATCGCAAACCCTATTCACTAAATTGGATAAGCAAAGATCACAAATTTCCCATAACAAAGCAATGTATCATAAATTTTTCATTTACATATAAGCATGTGGATGAAGTAATATTTGATATGGTGCCACTAGAAACATGTGGAATGGTCTTAGGAAGCCCTTGTTTATATGACCACAAATCAATCTTCTACATGGAATAGAATCAATATCACTTGTTTAAAAAAGGAATTGAATATGTTGTACATGCTCATCATATAAAAGAAAATCAATCTCTTCTAACAATGGAAAAATTAAAGAAGGCATATTATGCAAGAAATACATCGATAATTGTGCCAAGTAAAGCAGTTGATCTTAAGCATGAACATGGGATGGTTGTAGAATGGAAGTTCAATCATACTTTGCTTCATGATAAGTTAATGTCATTGAAAACAAACAAACATATTGGTTCATTTGTAGTCATATTTCTGACGTTATCACTGCTAATGTTTTCTACATGGATGGTAGTGGATTCAGTAAGATGTGAACAAGTTCAAATGGCTAACAATATGTGTTCATTTGTCATGGTTATTATGCAATTAATTATGATGCGACAGATGCACAGGACAAAGTTTAAAGACAAAGGACAAGTGTGCTCGACAACATAGGTATTCCAATAGAGGACAAACACCTTCAGTAACCACTCACATAACCAGATCAAAGATCAACACATCGATGTTTTCACATGGTAAAACCCCTATGGGGGAACATCGACGACCCCAACCAATGCGACCACTTGGAGCAGTTTATTAATGCAAAATAGAAAGATTACAGAGAGATTTTACAATAGATTTTCTCACAATCAATCATCTACAAATGACCCTCCATGCTCTTTAAATAGAGATCATGGACCAATCGAGTTTTAAGCCATGGATCAATGGTCGTTAAGATTGAGGAGAGTATGAACCGTCAGATCACTCTATGTCGGGAATATATCGTGACCGTCAGATTTCCTAACTACAAATTCATACTAATGCATACTAAAGAAACACACTAAGAAACACACTTTTACCTAACGACACATTAGACCAAGTAGATCTTAACTAACTCCTAAGTGTCTAAATATCCTAACATTCCCCCTTAAGAACAACTTGGGATAGGATTGAAGGATTTACAATGTTGACACAATAGGAGAAGGAAGGAGGCATTAGAGCCTATCCCCCCTTAATGACAACTTCATGAACTCCTAACATAGATCAAAGTTTGGAAAACTTTGCTTCTGTAAGAGACTTTGTGAAAATGTCTGCAAATTGATCTTCTGCAGAGAAAAAGAGCACTTCAATAACTTGATCATGAATGAGTTTTTTTATGAAGTGCATGTGTAGCTCGATGTTCTTGTTGTGCTGATGTTGAAATGGGTCTTTGGAGAGCTTGATGGCACTCTGATTGTGGCACCAAAGGCTGGTCGAATGATGCTGCTCGAATCCAAACTCTGAAAGGATCTGTCAAAGCCACAAGGCTTCTTGACTTTCATTTACCATTGCTCAGTACTCTACTTCTGCTGAAGAAAGTGCAAGAGCCCGTTGTTTCTTACAGGCCCAAGTGCCAGGTCCTGAACCAAGGATGAAAACATAACCTGCATTAGACTTCCGATCATTAGGGTCACTGACCCAATATTAATTAGTGAAACCAACCAATAAAGGAGTCCCCCCTGAACTGTAATGTATCTCAAACTGAACTGCACCACAAGCAGAGAGAAGTATCCTTTTAGCTGATTTCCAATGGCTTTCATGGGGTGTTTTCATATACCAGGCAACAAGACCAACAACAAAGGAAATATTAGGATGGGTATGAGTCAAGTATAAGAGGCTACCAACTAACTGATGATACAGGGTGGCATCAACTTCAAGAGAAGTACAAGTCGTATTAATCTTGACTCTAGACTGGACAGGAGAAGGGGTTGGTTTACAATCATCCATGTGAAAGTGACGAAGAAGGTAACAAGCATACTTATACTAGGAAAGAAAAATTCCTTCATTGGTTTGCAAAACCTGGAGGCCAAGGAAATAGTGCAAAAAACCTAAGTCTGTCATTTCAAATTTTTTCTTAAGGCTAGTTTTCACATGGTTTAAAATTTTTGAGTCACTACCAGTAAGGATAAGGTCATCAACATAAAGGACAAGGATTATGAGATGAATTCCTACTTTCTTGATATAAAAATTAGGATCAGAATGGCATCTAGAGAATATGGTGTTAATAAGAAAGTTGTCCATTTTGGCATAACAAGCTCAAGGAGCTTGCTTAAGACCATAAAGAGATTTTTTGAGGTGACAAACAAGGCTAGAATCATTATGGACATAGCCATGAGGTTATCCCATGTAGATTTATTCTTTCAAATCTCCATGCAAGAAGGCAGAGTTAACATCCATCTGATGGACCTCCCATTTATGTGAGGCAACAAGGGCAAGAACAAGGTGGATGGAATTCATTTTGGCTACAGGGGCAAAGGTTATGATTATAGTCAATCCCTTCATCTTGGGAAAATCCTTTGGAATCTAACTGAGTGTTGTGTCTTTCAACACTTCCATATGATGCATACTTAGTTCTGTAGACCCATTTACATATGACAAGTTTTCTTCCTTTTGGAAAAGGTACAATATCCCAAGTATTGTTTTCCATTAAAGAACGATACTCTTCATTCATTTTTGTATCCCAATCTAGATGACCTGAATCTTCTGAAAATGTCTTTGGATCATGAGTCTCTGAAACTTCAGCGAAAAGAGAAGAGGCTCGTTGGAATTGTGAATGTGTTCGATGTTGATCTAAATTATCACTGACAAGACCACCAGTTGTTTTTTCATGTTGAACGGACCCATCTAGGAAGCGGTGGAACTGGTGCTTGTTCAGGTTCAAAGGACTCATCTGGAGGAAGGTCAACAGACATAGGTGGATTTTAATCCTCACTGTCATCATCTGAAGAAGAAACCATAATAGGAACATAAGAAGGCACAAATGTCAAAGATGGCTCGCGGGCTGAAGAAGCCACAACCACCGAATTAGGCTCGCGGGCCAAGAGATTTTCATAAAATTTAACATCTCTTCTAAGAATAATTTCATTACAATGTGGTTGAAGAAATCTATAATCTTTGACATCTTCAGAATAACCAACAAATATACACTTCTCACTTTTAGGCTGCAATGCTTTCCTTTTCTCATCAGGAATGTGATCCCATGCTATACTTCCAAATACATGAAAGTGACTTACATCTGGTTTAATTTTAGTCCAAGCTTCTTCTAGTGTTATATTTTTAAGAGCCTTTGTGGGAGTGTGATTGACTATGTAATTTTCACAGTTGATTGCCTTTGCACAATACTTTAGACTTAAGCCCTTAGATTGGATCATACAATTAGCCATTTCTTTTAATGTGCGGTTCTTTCTCTCAGCAACACCATTTTGTTGTGGTGTATATGGAACAATGTGTTGCATTTGGATGCCCTGTGTAGTGCAGTAACTTGTAAAATTATTGTTCACATATTCATCTACATTATCTGTTCTTAACTTTTGAATTTGATATCCATATTTATTTTCTACAAGGGCCTTGTAGGCCAAAAAAATTGTCAAAAAATTTGCTCTTAAGTTTTAAGAAGTAAACCCAAGTACGTCTGGAAAAATCATCAATGAAAGTTAAGAAATACTTTCACCCAGAAAAATAAGGAGAAGAAAATGGACCACACAAATCAATGTGAACAAGCTGTAAAGGGCCTGATGCATGCCAAGAGGCACGTTTGTCAAAACTGTCCCGGTGATGTTTGTCGAGAACAAAAATGGCACAAACACCATCTCTGCATGAAACAAGAGGAAGACCAGTCACCATCTGTTGATTACATAGTTGTTGCAATGAGCGATAGTTTAGATGACCAAACCGCTCATGCCAAAGTTTTCTCAAGTCATCGCTACGAGCAACAAAAACTGATTAAAAAGTTAATGACCCAAAGTTGTCAAACTTGTACAACCTGGTAATATCATCAACAATTCCAGTTGCAAGAACATGATTAGGATCTTTTAGATCCTTGATTACAACTTGGTGAGGTGAAAACTCTACGGTTTTACCTTCACCTGAATGAGTGATTTGATATACAGATAGAAGGTTACAATAAATACTTGGAACACATAATACAACATTGAAATGACCATTATCTACTTGAATTTTTCTAGATCCTACAACACTAAGAGATCTATAATCACCAACAAATATTTTCTTGGTGTTACATTCATTTAGAGCATAAAATATGGCTTTATACTTAGCCATATGATAATATGCTCCTAAATGAATAAGCCACTCATCAGAAGAAGAAGTATAAATTGTGTTGAAGGAAAAACCAAAAGAAGAAAGTGCATGTCCATGAGAAGAAGAAGAATTATAAATTGTGTTGAAGGAGAAACCAGGAGAAGAAAGTGCATGTCCATGAGAAGAAGAAGAAGAAGAAGTAGAATCAATAATGATGTTGTGCTTCTTCATCGCTGCTTCTAAAGCTGCCATCTTCTTGAAACATTTAGAATCATCATGACCATCTTTATCACAAAAGTTGCAATGTCTGTCAGTCTTCTTATTTTTATATTTTGCTCCTTTGTACCCATTAGGAGCTGAAGTTGTCTGAGAGAGTTTGGGACCCTTATGTTGTTTGTTGTTATAGCGAGGATGTTTCTTCTTGGGATACTTGGGTTTCTCTTTCTGCTGGGAAACTAAGTATTTGTTAGAGGTACCTATAGTGCTGATCACTCCAAGTTGTATAAGCTTATATTCCTCTCTAATCAAAGAAGCAAAACAGGACTCAAGAGTGGTTTTTTCATAAGATTTCCCTAGAGCCTCTCTCATGGCATAAAAGGTAGATACAAACACAGAATATGCACTACCTAGCTTAGAAAGAATAAGATAGATGCATCGCTCTTCCTCCATTTTTATCTTACATTCTTCACATTCAATTCCGAGTGTTTTAAACTTAGATAGATAGTCTCCAAGGCAATAAAAATCACTTGGACTCAAGGTCAATATTTGATTTTCTAACTGTTGTTCTCTAATAATATTGAGTTTACCAAACATAGATTCAATCTTGTCCCAAGCTTCTTCAAGGTCATCAATTTCTTGAAGGTGGTACCTTAAATCAAGAGAGATGGACATTCCAATTAGTCCCTGTTCTTTGTCACTCCTATTATCCCATTTGGATTTCTTATCATCATCAATGGGTTCTTTCTCCTTTCCCAAGGAAATCTGGTACATGCCTTTACTTCTTAATAAATATTCCATATGAGATTTCCATTGGAAGTAGTTGTTGCTGGTAAGAAATACATTCACTGTAGAAACCATATTAAATATGTAGATAACATGGATTTAAAAACTGAAACTGATGATCTGTATGTAAAGATCTCAAAAAGTTATGAGGTTTTAAAAAAAACAGCACTGAAAACGAACTTCCAATGTGAGAGTTATGCCCTTTTAAAAAAAAGGCATAAACGGTAACCAACTGACAATGTGATAGTGTAAGTTGCTTTATGAAGTGACCCACTTTTATAAAGAGAAGTGGAGATCATTTTTACAATGAAGTTACTTTATAACATAAAAGATGCATGAAAAATAAATAACTCTAAAATAAAATATTAAAGCTACTTATAGTGATTCACTTTTATACTTGAAGTGAAATACACTTTACAATTTTAGCATGAATGTTTTCAAAAAAAGTAACAAAAGAGAGACTTGAATTTAAGACCTCTTACTTAATAAGACAAGTTTTAACAAAATGGTATAGCAAAACATATTGTAACATTCATAAGGAGGATTGTGGGTGTTGTTTTTGTTGAAGACGACCTTGGAGAGTGTGCTAAAAAAAAATCTTTTCACAAAAAAAAAAAATTTCTCTTCTCGATGAAAATGAGGGTTAGATCTCGGTTAGCTTACCGAGAAGATGCACCTTTTCCTATCTGTTTATGATTTTCCGAGATTGCACAGGGTGCGGGGCAAAGAGAATATGCATATCTAAAAGAGTAGCAACCCGGAAATAAATAATACAAAACCCAAATAAAACCAAAATACTACTCTACAAAAATTAAAAAAATGTGTATTCAATCTTTATACCTCCGGATCTGATTGTAATGGTCGTATCTTGGGCAAACAGAAACCTTTTTGAGTGAAACAAAAAGTGTTCCTGAATGAAACAAGTTCTAAAAACACAATGGAGATGAGGCAACTCGGCTTCATGATCTCGATCTACAACAGGAACGGGTCTTCAAACAAGCTCTGATACCATGTTCGAAAACACAGGTATTCTAACAAAGGATGAACACCTTCAGTAACCAATCACATAACCAGATCAAAGATCAACACACCAATTTTTTCACATGGTAAAATCCTACGGGGAAACATCCACTACCCCAGCCAACGCGACCACTTGGAGCAGTTTATTAATGCAAAAGAAAAAGATTACAGATAGATTTTACAATAGATTTTCTCACAATCAATCATCGGCAAATGACCCTCCATGCTCTTTAAATAGAAATCATGGACCAATGAGGTGTTAAGCCATGGATCAATGGTTGTTAAGATCAAGGAGAGTATGAATCGTCAGATCACTCTATGTTGGGAACACATTGTGACTATTAGATTTCCTAACTACAAATGCATACTAAAGAAACACACTTTTACCTAACGACACATTAGACCAAGTAGATATTAACTAACTCCTAAGTGTCTAAATATCCTAACAAAGTGGGGAGGCCTATCCTGCACTTAATGACTAGTTAATACCCTTTTGGAGGACCAAAAGGTCTTAGTGGGGAGGAATGATCCAAAATGGATCCAGAAAGGCCTAAAAATGGAAAAATAATATTGGAATTGGATGAAACCAACACCATTGTGTAGGGCTCATCGTGTCGATTCCGATCATATATTTTTTTCTGAAAATGGATACCGTATGCGAAAGTTATCGAGATCTGAACTTTTTCCCAAACAAGCAAAAAAAATCAAAGTCAATGGATGACGTCAGTAGTACGATAGATGACGTCAGCAGTATGTCATGATGAGGTCTACAAGACGTCATGCTGACATCAACATGACATGTGGCATCACCAGGATGTGTCACATGTCATTCATTTTTGACATTTTCAGTGGTGACTTGAACCAATCAAAAAAGTGACATGTGTCACTGTACAGATGCGACACGTGGCACTGTACAGAGGTGAAACGTGGCACTATATGAACATGACACATGGAAGTACCGAAGGTTGACGTGGCACTGTACGGATGAAACATGACAATTTTTGGTTGGCTGACGTGGTCGTATGGATGATACATGGAAACTCACTGGGTAGGCTGATGTGGTTGTACGGATGACACATGGCAGCTCACTGGGTAGGCTGACATGGTCATACGGATGACACGTGACAGTTGACTATGCAGGGTGATGTGGCTGAGGCCAATGGCGAGGTGACATGTGGCCCAATGAGGAGGCACTATGTGGCACCTTCTACAAGGCCAAATCTGGCGGTTACCACCAAATCTAGCGGGAATCTTCCAAATCTGGCAAAATCTCGCTAAATCTGGCTAACTGTCACTAAGTTTGGCTAACTTTAGCTAAATTTGGCAGAGTCTGGCGTATTTAGCCAGGCACAAAAATCTAGAAAAATTATTTTTTTGGCACGTAATTCGAGACTATATGGACTTCATGGATTTGACAGGGCACAACATTGGGATTCGTGCCAAGGGGAGGTCCCGAGGGCCTGTTCAGAAGCAGGTTGAATTTATACTCAAAAGTTGCAGAATTTGGAGAGGAGTTTGAATATGGCTTATGTTTTTGCATCAGAGTAGCCGAACAGAAAACTACCTTCAGATCCCAAGACATTGAGCCAAGCATAGCCGACTTCATACTCAAAAGTCTCAGAATTACCTATTTCAGCCAATGGTGATGTGTGTTTATGTCCAAAAGTTGCAGATATGAAAGGTGGTTTCAGGAGCTGTTATGTAAGCCTTTCTTTTGTATTCTTAAATCATTCAAGATTAATAAGAAGCCTTCCCCACTGAGACAAATGCCCAGAGATGTAGACAAACCTTGCTGAAATCCATTATCAATGTTGGTGTTATGGTTTGTTGTTTTCACTTCTTATATGGATGCAACATTCTTTCATTAAGATTCTTCTATTAAATCCTAAATGGTAAAATAATTCATGCATAAACTTAACCATAGTATTTAAAATATCATTTTTGGATCATGAAGAATCTTGATTCAACAAACTATGAGTCATTTCGAGACACTTTCCTTTGATTTAGATATTTTTCCCTAGCTAGGGTTTTGTTGGAATTGATTCTACAGGGATCTCTAGAGGTCTTATTACTGGTTTTTCTTCAAATTTTGAGCTTACTAATATTTATTCTATTGATTCATGACTATTTAAAAATTTTTATTGCAAAGAATTAGTTTGATCATTCTTCATTCTAAATGTATATGGTCCTTACGATGGGAAAGGTTGTTTGGCTTCAATTTTATTATATTTGACATGTTAATTATTAGGGGAGACCTAAATTTCACTATCAATAGGGATGAAATTCGGGAGATCTTGACTCAAGAGGACAAGTTGGAAAACTTGTTTATACATAAGATGGAGAGGGATGGTCTCGTTGATGTGCAACCTATCCAATTGAAGCCGACCTAGTCTAACAATCTAAGTGGAGAAGAGGGAATTTAAAAAAGGATAGAAAAATATCTTGTTCATGACAACTTTCTACAAGAAATAGGGGCATATTGTTCCTAGGTGGGATCAATCCCATGCTTTGAACACTACCCTATTCTCCTAGAATTGGGTTGACCTGATGGTAAGATGGGATCTCCAATCAAATTGAACAATATTAATTAGTCATAAAAATTATTAAATGAAAAACAAATAGAAATGACTAAAAATATTAATAAATTATTAAGTATAAATATTTTTTGATAATAAACTAGTAATTGATTTATTATTTGATGTCTCCAGTGCTATATTTTATCATTGGAGCACTGATTCTCCTCTTTTATCCTAGAGCATTGACATCAATGCTTCACTTTGGTGTGGGTGCACTGGTATTAGCACTTCACTTTGGTGTGTGTGCACAAACATTGATGCTTAACTTTTGTGTGGACACACCAACATTGGTGCTTCACTTTTGTGTGGGCGAACCAATGGTCCTCTTTTAGGTATGGGAATTGATACTCCTATAAGACATGGGTGCACTACAACTCATCTTTTAGGTATGAGTGCACCAATGCTCCACTTTGGTCTTAGAGAACCCATGCGTTCTAGTCTATAACATGCACTAGTGTGTATTAAATAGTTGCAGAATAATTCACCTTAATATTTTAAAAATACTAACAAAAAACCTCCAATAAAATCTCCATCCCCTCAGAATTTTTAGTTATAGTGAAAATCCATTAAAACCTATGCTAAAACATCTACTACCAATTGCAAATTTTTTAGTGGAAGTTTTTTCTATTATAATTTTGTTGAATGTTATGACACTAAAAACCTCTGCTATATGTTTTCACCTCCCTTGAATTTGGTTGGATCTTGTGACAATATATCCATAGGGGTTTTCACCTCCCTTTATTTGTAGGTTCACGAGGTTTCTCTATGTTTCATAGTGTTTTCCCTAGTGATCTTGGAGCATCAATGCTTCTCTTTGGTATGGGCGCACCAATGCTCCTCTTTAAGGTGTGGGTACACTTATTCTCCTATAAGGTGTGGGAACATCAGTGCTTCTCTTTAGTTATGAGCACACTAGTGCTCCTAATAGACATACTAATACACCAAAGTACCAAAAATTAATTCATATTTTTTTTTAAATTATTAAAAGAGGTGGGAAAAACCTAAATATGACTCTTAAAAAGAGTAAAAAGCGAGGGTTTGTTTCATTTCTTCATTTCAAATGCGAGAAGAGGAAGAAGAGAGAGTTCTACAAGAGAGTGCAATAAAAAAAGCCATGAAATACAAGGAAATATAAAGAGTATTGCAACCAAGTAACCCATTTTTCCCTCTTCATTATTTCATTTCTTCTCAGTATTGATTTTATTTCTATTATTTTCGATTTCCCACTATTGTTCCTAATTTATTAGCTAGATTTGTCTTTTTGGTTGGTTTGAGGGTTTTGCCTCTATTTTGCAAGTTAATGGTGGATTTATTTTAGGGTTTTACATCAACATATATGACTAAAAAATGAGGGAAAAGTTCAACCAAGAAAGGGGTACAATTTTGTGCAGCATGGTAAAATATCCCCATTATTGATTTTCTTTATATAATGTTCGATTTCTTAATATTGTTCCTTATTTATTAGTTGGTTTTGCTAGTTTTTTTTAAAATTGGTTTAAGTGTTTTTCCTTTATTTGCAAGTTAATAGTGGATTTGTGTAGGGTTTTACATCAACAAATATGGCTAGCAAATGAGGGGCAAGTTTGACCAAGAAAGGAGAACACTTTTTTGTAGCATTGGAGCATGTCCAAAGGGGTTTTCACCTCCCTTTTATTGCAAGTTCGTGAGTTCCTTCAATCTGCACAATGTTCTTCCTAGTGTTCTTGGAGCACTCATGCTCCATTTTTTTCTTGGAGCACCATAACTACATGTGCTCTTGTTTGGTCTGAGAGAATCAATTCTCCACTTTGGGAATATTACCTCTAGTGGATGAGTGGTTTTGAAGATTTTTCATCAAAAAAAATCATGTAATAATTGAGTGGTTTTGTAATTTCAAGAGATCCACTCATTAAGTGGCCTGAGTGGTTTGGCACTCGTCGTGGTTTTGTATGTGTGATTTTACTATCATTACTATATTGTAATGCTTAATATTTCAATATTAGTTATTATACATTTTCATAATATTAATCTTCTATTTATTTTTAATGTCTTGTTTCACACACTTCTAACTATAATTTTTTATTTCAAATAATTATAATTTTTGTTTAATATTATGCAACTATTTTCATTTTTCTAATTGTAAATCAGAATTTCATCATTAAAGAAGGGCAAGAACTAAAACATACTTGGAATATTCAAAATAAAATGTATGCTATCACTACATTTTATAATCATGTATTCATTAAATTAAATTTATCAGTGTTAAGTAGTCATAAAAATTATTAAATGCAAAACAAATGGAAATGACTAAAAATATTAATAAATTGTTAAGTATAAATACTTTTATGATAATACACTAGTAATCGATTTATTATTTGATACCTCCAGTGCTATATTTTATGATAATAAACTAGTAGTTGATTTATTATTTGATACCTCCAGTGCTATATTTTATCATTGGAGCATTGTTTATGCTCTTTGATCCTAGAGCATTGACATCGATGTTTCACTTTGGTGTGGGCACACTAATATCGGCACTTCACTTTGGTGTGGGTGCACAAACATTGATGCTTCACTTTCGTGTGGACACACCAACATTGGTGCTTTATTTTTATCTGGACGAACCAATGGTCCTCTTTTAGGTATGGGAATCGATGCTCCAATAAGCTATGGGTGCACTACAACTCATCTTTTAGGTATGAGTGCACCAATGCTCCATTTCGATCTTAGAGCACCCATGCTTTCTAATCTATAACATGCACTAGTGTGTATTAAATAGTTGTAGAACAGTGCACCTTAATGTTTTAAGCATACTAACAAAAAACCTTTAATAGAACCTTCCATTAAAACCTACACTAAAACATTTACTACCAATTACAAAGGTTTTAGTGGAAGTTTTTTCTATTATAATTTTGTTGAATCTTGTGACACTAAAAACCTCTGCTAGAAGGATTTTTCATTGTATTGAATATTCATATGTTGAAAAATTATTTCATTAGAGAAGTAGCTAGTACGTTTTATTGTAAATTAGAAAATCAAGATCATCATCTCTTTTTTCTTGGCACATCACAAGGAAATTCATGTGTTAGTGGAGTAGAGGGGGTGATTTATATATGATATAATCACTAGTAGTAATTTGAATGCAATCTAGGTGTGGGAACAAATAATGGAACTAAAATCGTGGTAATACAATTGTTAATAAAAATAATTATGGAGTAAGGAGTCCAAAATAGAAAATATCTTTAATAGTTAAGATATTCATTTACAATTTTTGAATTCAAAACACCCGATCTTTAATAATTAATATATCTATATACAATTTTTTAATTCAAATGTTTTGAGATCATGTTATTCATCTCATCTGATATAGCCTTTTCCTCTCCCATTGATTATGCCCCACTTTTACAACCACTTATGAGATGAACCCTAGCCAATAAAGGACTCCTCTCTTATGAATTCAAATGTTTTGAGATGTTATTTACTTCACATGAAATATAGCTTTTTCCTCTCCCATAAATTATGTCCCACTCTATGCACCATAAAATATAAAACAAAGTACTTCACCACTTATTAGTCCCTACCGCAGGCATAGATGGACTATAGCAATCGATAATGTGTTAACTACATATTAGTTTGTCCTTTGACCGGAAATATTTGCACAATACCTATTGTTGGAGCTATGGAATTAAAAGCATAATTTTTTATATAATAAAAAGTAACATGTGTCTACTGATCTGATTGGATAAGAGATTGGAAGTCTTATTGTCGGCTTCGCTATTCCCAATGTACTATATGGCAACATATCCAAATTTTTTCTCGTAGAGAGTATGTTTTAATCATATATTTTTCCTGTATATTGCTTGAAGGTCGATTAGTGCTAGCATTAGTTCGAATGTTTGTATTAGCATTTTATGCTACCCAAATATATATGTAAGTTTTGAAATGTACTAAGCAAATTGAAATGTTTTGATATCCAAGATTTGTAATGATTAAGAATTCCAATGTTTACAGTGTTTTTGGCGGATGTATATTTCTTGAAATGTATTGACACTTATTCTGAGATGCCTCAATACGCCTGACAACGTAAATGTTTACATGACGCGACGTCCTCCAAAACCCCTGACAACTTAAATGTTTCCATACCATGAGGTCCTTAGACAACATGAGAGTCTTAAATGTTTATGTAAATACGGTTGTCGGAGTACATTTTTCCTCAAAATTTTCTAAACAGTTGTAGTGAATTTGCACAGTCTTCAATAGCCATTGTATGTTTAATCTTTGTTCTGCCATTGAGGCTACATACATTGTTTACTAGTTTTGTGAGTGCTTATTTTTTCATTGGTGTGTCGGTTGTTGCCATTGTATGTTTCATCCTCTATAACAACCCTGGTTAAATATATGCATAGGGATTATTAATTATAATTAATTTGATAATCTGACTGTACTAATATGTTTAGTTAAACAATAATTATTTCTTAATAATATTAATTAATTAATTAATTATTCATATATGTCAATGATTAATTAATTAATTAATTGACTCATTAATTATTTGAGTAATGAATTAGAGGGGTTAATAATTTTAATTTATTTTATTAAATACTTTACGTATGCAAGGGATGAATGAAGCATTAAATTAAGGATAAGGTAATAAAGAAGGAGATAAGGAAATTAAAGAAGGGGGGGATAAGGTAATAAAGGAGGAGATAAGGAAATTAATGAGGGGGAGGAGAGTCAGTGAAGGGGGGATATGACGGAAGAGTCCTATGGGAAAGAGGGGAGAATTATTTTGGGGAAGGAAGCATTTGGGAGGAGCATTGTATTTTTCTGTGGCATATTGTTTTGTGGGATATTGGCTGGTTTGAGCAGTTTGGTTTTTGGGTTGTTGGGGGTTTTGGACATGGGGGCCAGGATTCCTTTTGGTTTCCTGGAGCTAGGGAGCTGGAACGACTTCTCCTAGCTGGTTGGGAGGTTATTCAGTTTGGGCAGAGTTGGGTCAGTGCATCAGGCTGGGCAAGGAAGCAGGGAAAGGACAACTAGAGAAGCGGGAATTAACATCAGAAGGAGGTATTTTAATTATGAATTTGCTGAGTTATTTTCATGTTGTGGATAAATTTTAATTTTTGTTGAATATTTATGCTTATTTGAAGCTAAATGAATTATTTACGCACTCAAAGAAATTCTATGTTAGAAATGTTATGTGTAGTTGTATGGATTTTATTAGGCTTGTTTATTTCTGGTCCTTACACATGGTATCAGAGCCCTGGTTCAAAATATGGAGCTAAGGGCCTACCTACCCACCCTGAAATTTAAACAAACCCCACCCATAAATTTAAACACCGTGAAACTCTCTAAAATTTCTGGACCTGAGGGCCAAGCTCCAACTCCAACTACAACTCCAACTCCACCTAACCTGCAAGCCAACACACAAATTTTTAATGCAAATATAAATATAAATAATAATGCACTCAGGGAATATTTTTTTTTTTTTAACTCAGATATAAATATGAATAATAATATACATACTGAACATTTTAACATGGATATAGAAACTGTAGAGATAGAGATATCAGATGACTACGAGTTTGCGGACGCATAACCTTCTTCTCAGACCTTTCCATCATGATTTCCATCATTTCTTGTTTGGATGCTTAAGTTCATGCTTTGCATCTAGCAAACGACCCAGAAGATGGACCTGCACATGGACCTGATTGTATTTTTTTAGAAATAGCTTTTCTTCTAAAATAGAAATCTTAAAAAAAAATAGCATCATATTACATAAGTGCTTCTACTTCTACTTTTAATCAAGTATTTATATTTATTCAGAGTTATATCAAAGAAGGTATGGGATAGGCAGACCGAGGGGTGAAAGTATGGTCGGCGTTGTATATGGGTTGTTCATATCATGAGAATTTGGCAAATAATGGCTGGAATTGTAACGATTTGGATAGATTTGAAGATGTGAGCAAATTCTAATTGATCAGATTTTGATGGCAATATTCGGATTGAGTTTTTGTTCAGAAATGAATGACAATTTGAATGCCAATACTTGTAGTTATTTCCTCTTTTTTAAAAATAAAATAAAAAGAATGACAGCCCATCACTTAACTTTTAGACTAGTAAATAAAATAAAAAGAATGACAGCACACCATTTAACTTTGACACTAGTTTCCTAGTAGTCGCCTCATGATGATGATGATGTGTGTTGCACAGTGATAGAATCCTCTCTTCTCCTCTACCAGCCGATACTAATTTAATATTGTTGTTTAGTTGTTGACAATGTGTCACTGTTCATATTCATTCATTGAAGTTGTTTTAGGCTTTATGGGATCGAATCCTTTGTTGGGTGCAGTCAAATATAAGTCAGGTTGAGTTTGGCTCTTCTTTCTCTTCCTCATCCTAACCCTAATGAAATGCATGAGTCAGCATTGTTTTTACCTTTGGCTTCCTATTGTGGATATGCGTTTGACAAAACCAGCGCCAGCGCACGTGCATCAACTTGTTTGCCTTGGCTATCGCAGTGGCTGTAGAGCGCACAAGCTCCAAGCCAATTCACATGGAGGATGAACCCATGAGAGCGTGCACGTTCAGAGAAGCCTTGTCTATCGCAGTGGTTGTAGCTTGTTTTCCACGCCTTTAAAACCCTAACCCGATCTCACTGGATGGATTTAACATTATGTGATTCGTCGGACCCCTCCAAGCATCATAAGGCAGTGGCAGAGTTTTCCCCTGTCGAAGTCCCAGAAAAACCACTACCTGATACCCTAACCCATCATTGCTCTTCAGTAAAAAGAAAAATTTTAGGGCTCGAACGCCAAGATCCGAGATCCTAGTCACCGAGCTAGCACCTGCACATATAATCACAGGTTATAAACAACACATAAACCAACTATTCTATGTCCTCATCCCCAAAGTGTGTGAATCCACCCATCATAATTACTATCTTCCCCATTCAAATGTGATCAGTGAAACTACAAACAAAGAATTTAAGCCATATGATATCCCTTAGGGATTGCAGAATTTGTTCATTAGCACATACACGGGGCCACCAAAACTCCTCAGTTAACCTTATGCCTAGAGAACCTACCTGATATCGATTGCTGCTTACTGCTTTTTTTTTTTTTTGATTGGCTTTCTGTTACTGGCAGACATCATTACTTTCTTCGTTCGTTATTGGCTGGGACACTCTCTGCAAGACTCTTTTCCAGGTGCGGCGGATCAGGAGTAGACAGGAAAAAGAACCAGAAATCTATGAGTAAATTAGACAAAACAGTTAAGAAGAGAAACTTCATGAGAAAAAGTTTGAACTCTTCAAGAACCACAAAACTGCGAGTAAATTAGATGAAACAACTAAGAATAGAAACTTCATGAGAAAAAGACCAATTGCAGAAATGATAGAAACGCACAAGTGTCGGGTCGAACAAGCCATGGCCAAGAGAAGATCCTACAAGAGGCATTTTCTCTTGCACTATACGTCAAGCCGAGTGAGTCGAGCGCTCGACCAGGCCAAGACCAAATGCCCAAGCAGTGAGTTGAGAAGGAAAACTGTGTTCTGGAATTAGAAAACGCAGGAATGAATTCGGGGTTAGGGTTTGTTTAGGGTTTGTATAGCCTTCTATTTTTACTATTATTTTATTTTAGGTCTGGACAGTCGGGAAAAGAGGGAGGGGGCATGTGGGCCTCATGCGAGGTCCCATAATGCCCCAGGGTTATTAGAGTTTTTTTATTTATTTATTATTTGTTTTTATCTTTTTATTAAAATCAATTAAGATCTGTGTACGGTTTTTTTTTATATAGATATTTGTATATATTTATATATTAATAACTTTCAAAACAATGCAATTATAAAACATAAATTAATATTATTTTAAAATAACTTTTTTTTTATTATTATTATTTTTATATTTGTTTTTACATTTTTTTTCTTTTTAAAATATTTAGTTATTTGAATTCATTAAAATAATGTAAACTTAATTGAGTTAATTAGGATTAATTAATGTTTAAGTAGAAAAAATTATAAAAGATTATTTGACTTCTCGAGAGTCGAACTCATGACCTCCAAGTAGCCCAAAGGCCCCACACATTAGCACCAACCACTACACCACACTATGGGTCTTTCATTTAATAAGAAATTTAATAATGTATAAGGGTGATTAATTTAATAAGAAATTTCAATGTATTGCGCCCGAGGCCCAATCTCCAAGTCCACGAGCTAAGAACCAAATCCCAGTGCACAAGCACCAAGATTCAATGCATAGCCTCAGGCTCATTACATCATACGACCACCCACCAAGACCAAGCCTTAAGAAATGACCAAACACCAACGTGCCACACATATCACTTTTACAAAATAAATTCACATATAAATAATTTAATTATCAATAGTAGAAAGGTACTACCCTGAAGAATAATCTCCGATTATCCAAGTGTCAAGCTCACAAGACCTTACACACAACTCATCGAGCCAATCACTGAGCCTTCCATTCCATTCCATTAGTAAAAGCCAAGCGCTAAGCTCCAATGCCTGAAATCCACTCTACAATCCTCAAGACTCGCACCTGCAGCCACTGAGACACACAATTCAACGCATATGTAAAATGCGCCAAGGAGAGCCCACGAGTCAAGCATCGAAGGATAATTATTTGTAAGTGAAAAGTTAAAGGACTTAGACTATGACAAGCGGAAAGGAGGCGGCATACACACTAGGAAAGTAAGCTAGAGGAATTGGTGAGTATGGCGCAAGGCTAGCGTAGCTACTGGGCAAGGGAGTCAATAGTTTTCTTAGGCGAAGAAATCAAGCTTAGACACTTTATCCCTAACCTAGGAAATCCCCTAAAGAGAGTAACATCTGTTTACAGACAAGTAAAAGAAACTTACGCCTAACCCTGTTTTCTAGTTTAAGTAGCACCAATTTGAAACGTCCTTGAACTCACCCTGACAACTTTGGTTGATGCAGGTTAAATCTTACAGGATGGTTAGGACTCAAGGGAATTGAGGCAGGGGAGCATCGTCGCAGGCACGGCCAACACCACCAATGCTGCCACCACCATCGCCCGAACTAGCTCTCATACTGCGCTCGTTGGAGGCCATAAATGAAACTTGAAAGGGGCGACAACCAGCAGGGACCGAGGTGGAACCCCCACCATTTGGAACAGGTAATATAGAAGTGTCAAGGGATTCAGGGGGAGGACCTTTTCCCAAAGACATCACTCGAGAATTGCAGAAGATCAAACTTCCAGAGTTTGTCGGGGGTCGCGCCAGTGAACGCGCGGAAGCATGGTTGGAAGGCATGACAAGGTGTTTTGCCTTAAGAGACTATGCGTCCAACTCAAAGGCGAAGATAACAATTTTTCAGTTAAGAGACAACACCTTGAACTGGTGGGGCAACCTGGAAAGACAACTATATCTTACCCCATACACAATATCTTTGGAACTTTTCGAGAAGAGGTTCCAAAGGAAATATCTGCCAGCTTATTATGAGGAACAATAGGTAGGGGCATTTCATGCTTTAGTACAGGGAAACAAAATTGTAGAAGAATATGAGATCAGATTTATGGAATTGGTCAAATATGTTTCGTATATGGATAATGACCAATGACAGGTAGAGCGCTTCATCTATGGATTGAACCCTAAGATAAGAGCTATGGTGCGAATGTGGAAATCATCTTTAGTAGCGGAAGCTGTGGAAAATGTGTGTTATGCAGAGGAACACATGAACTTAATCGGAGGTGCAAGACTGACCTTTCCGCATCGTCCTGGATTCGTCGGGGAGACCCCTAGGAAATTTTCCAAGGGAGGGGGCTCAAGACCACCTCCATATGGTAACATAGTCGCACCAAGGACAGTAAGCGTAGGGATTTCAATGGCAATGAGTGCAGCATCTCGTTCTTCACCAACGACGCAGACAGGCCCACGACCATCTCAGGGAACAACTAGTAGGGGCAGGGGTTCCAGGGGAAGGAACTCATTTCAGAGACAGTCACATAACAGTGCACAAGTTCAATCCCGTGTTACCTATTGGGGATGTGGAGGACCCCATTACCAGCATGACTGCCCAGAGTTACAATCAGGATTCGTGCATAGAGAAGGAAAGGCCTCGATGGGAAGAGAAAGTAACAGCCACCAGATTTACACAGCGGTTAATAATCACCAGGTCCAACAACAATCCATGGTGGTAGAGTCATCAGGTACGCTAAATCATATCAATGTTAAGATTTTATTTGATTCTAGTGTGACAGATAGTTTCATTTCACCATCTGCATTAGAAAAGAGTGGGTTGGTAGGCTACGAGCATGATGACTTTAAACAAGTCGAGATGGCTTCAGGGGAAAAACAAGCAGTAGGACCTAGTGTTGATAATTGTATAATAGACCTAGGAGTGTGTGCTACTCTCGGGGTGTATGACCTAATCATTGGAATGGATTGGTTAGAAGCTCATCGAGCTTTGGTAGATTGTTTCGCAAAAAGGGTGCTTTATGTAGACGACGAAGGAAGGCCAGTAGAGATTCAGGGTGTACAGAGAAAAGTGTCGTTACGCTTTATATCAACTATGAAGGTCAAATGATGCTTGAGGCAAGGGTGTTGATTGTATGTAGTGGAAGCACTGAATGAAAGGAAGGGACCCTCATTAAATTAGTACCCGGTATTGTCAGAATTTAAGGATGTTTTTCCGAACGAATTACTAGGGTTACCTCCTGAGAGGGAGCTTGATTTTACTATTGAGTTAAAACTTGGTGCAGAACCAATTTCCAAAACTTCGTATCTGATGACAGTGCAGAAACTTTGTGAATTGCAAATGCAGTTAAAAGAGTTATTGGACTTACGGCTAATAAGGCCTAGTGTTTCACCCTGGGGTGCACCAGTAATTTTTGTAAAGAAGAAGGATGGATCCTTACGACTGTGTATAGATTACAGGGACTTGAACCATACTACAATGAAAAATAGGTACCCGATGCCGCGGATAGATGACCTCTTCGATCAGATGAAAGGAGTGGCGGTATTCTCAAAGATCAATTTGCGATCCGGGTATCATCAGTTGAGGATTAAAGAAGGCGATATTCCTAAAACTGCCTTTTGAACTCGGTTTCGACATTACGAGTTTTTCGTAGTACCTTTCATATTGACCAATGCGCCAACAGTATTCATGAGCCTCATGAACAGTGTATTTTGGAAGTACTTAGACCATTTTGTACAAGTCTTTCTAGATGACATCCTCATCTATTCCAAGAATGAAAGAGAACATGAGGAACACTTACGAGTAGTGTTGTCCTGCCTTAGAGAGAACAAATTATATGGGAAGTTGTCAAAGTGTTCCTTCTTCTAGAAAGAGTGATCCAGGTGGATATCGGTGGTCACCCACCTTCTCCAACTGGCCCAAAACATGTTTCTGGAAATTTTGGTAATTTACTATTTTTAGCAGTTTTAAACTTTCGGGGCCATTTTGAGGCCCTAAATGATGTTTTTTGAGAAAACGGGGAGTAACATGGATCATAGATCCATGTTTCTCACCCAAAAGTTGTATTTCTCGGATAGATCTTTCCAACAAGATATCATGCGCCCCAAACGGAGATAGTATGCAAAAGTTATGCCCTTGGGAAGTTGATGTATCAACTACCCCCATCGGGGCCCACAAACCTTTTGGTTTTTCATCTTCTGGGGTTAGGGTTTTGGATTTTACTTATGTTAAAAAGGCCCTTAAAGCCTCATTGTAATAATCATCTTCTCATGGATGCGAATAGCCATCACATCTCTTCTCAGAGATAAGTTACCACCATTCTAGCGAGTCTTTCACTCTGTATTTTACAGTCTCTGTACATTTATTTCGTTAATATAAATTGTGTATTACTGTATATCTGACTCTTGTTTTATTTCCGCTATATCTCTATTATATTGTTGTCTCTCTTGCAATATCTCTAAATATTCATGTGTTATATCTCCGCTCTCATTTTGTGTCAAAAATAATCCGGATTAATGGTATTAGAGCAGGTTGCTCTTGATTGTTTTTCAGTGCATGTCCCCGACGAGGTCTGAGTATATCAAGTTGGGTCTCGAGCTTGTCTCTCTTGAGGACAATCGCTCTCACACACCCAAGAAACCGTCAATGGCAGAAGAAAATAAAAATGATGGAGCACACAATCCTATCAGTCTGTTGCTTGAGCAAGCTCTCACGCGACAGAGAGATGAAATGATGGAGAATTTTCCCCACATCCTTCAATGCCTACCGATAGCATCAGGCGCATCTTCATCAAGCGGCCACTTTGGAGGCACCTCACCTTTCAAGGTACAAGTTAACTTTCATATTCCTGTATTTGAAGGACAGATAGATGCTGAAGCCCTAGAAAAATGGTTAACTCTGCTAGAAGGTTATTTCTCTGTTCACGATTTTTCCGACAAAGAAAAGATCACCTTCGCACTCCTTAAAGATCTCCCTCATGTCAAACATTGGTGGGAAACTTACTGGGAGAAAAGTTCTACAAAGGAGTCTGGAATATATGGGGTCGATCCCACTTGGGATTTTTTTGTGGATGCAGTAAAGGAACAGTACTACCCTGTTGGCAACTATGAGGACCAATACATGAGATGGACCACACTGTGGCAAGAGAGGGGCCAAGCAGTTCTGGAGTTCACCAATACCTTCCATACCTTGCGCACCAAGCTAGGTATCAAAGACTCTGAACGATATTTGGTTCTGAAATACCATGGGGCTCTACACAGATACATCCAAACTGAAATGGATTTTCTGGACATCTCATCACTCGGTGCTGCTTATCGATATGTTGTTAAAATCGAGCAGAAATTTAAGCACCAGAACAAACGATAATTTAGGTCTACAAATCCGCAACAACCAAAGTATGACAAAGACTGTCTCCCTAACAAACAGTCTCTCGAAAACCAGTTCAAGACACAGGAAAAGAAGGGTCACAGGAAGACAAATAAGGACACCAAAAAATGGTGTGATTTCCACAAAATCCCCTGGCACAACACCGATGAATGTTGCTCAAAACAGTCATTGGTGGCCGAGATCAAAGACAAGGAGCCGAACCATGATTCAGAATTTGATTCTGAAAATACTGGTGAAAGACAGATCATCGACACAGACCCCACTTCTATTGTTGCGACCACAACAATTAAACCAGAAGAACCAACAGATCCAAAAGAGGGGGAGCGCCTTTTTCATTCACAAATGTGGGTGAAGGGGACCCCACTACATTTTATTGTTGATAGTGGAAGCCAGAAGAACCTCATCTCAACAGAGGTTGTCAAATAGTTGGGATTGTCAACAACACGACACCCTCAACCATACAACATCGGGTGGCTTCGCCAAGGACGAGACCTTCGTGTCAACCAGCAGTGTCGATTTTCATACGGCATCCAACCCTTCAAGGATGAGGTATTATGTGATGTTGCCCCATTGGATGTCTGTGATGTTCTCTTGGGCCAACCATATATGTGGAAACACCATGCTATCTATGAGTCTTGACCTCGTAGTGTCATTATTACTCTGGGGGGTCATCTCTACAGGATACCAGAGGTAGTTCCAACTACTGCCCCACCTAAACAGTGCTGCAAGATAGTATCTCATTCTACAAAATTCATCTTCTCCACAATCTGTTCAAAAGGGGAACAAAAGGATACTACAACCACTACAGCCTTGTCCCAAGCACCTTCTATCCAACAGAAGCAGGTCAACAAGGTTGTAGCAAAGAACAAAGATTCCTTCTGCACACAGGCATCTAAAATAGCCAGACTGGTTAAAAAGGTCCAAACCTTCCAGCCAAAGGTTCGTGATAGCCTTCAACAAGCTAACCAACGCCACTTCTCCAGCAAGGCAAGCAAATCACCAAGATTCAGATTCAACAATCGCTTTCCCCTCTCCCCCAGGAACTCAACGCAATGGAGATCATTTCTTCCTAAGGAGGGAGGATTGATCTAGGTGGATATCGGTGGCTGCCCACCTTCTCCAACTGGCCCAAAATATGTTTCTAGCAATTTTGGTAATTTACTATTTTTAGCAATTTTTAACTTCCAGGGCCATTTTGAGGCCCTAAATGATGTTTTTTGAGAAAACGGGGAGCAACATGGATTGTAGATCAATGTTGCTCACCCAAATTTGTATTTCTCGGATATATCTTTCCAACAAGCTATCATGCACCCCAAATGGAGATCGTATGCAAAAGTTACGCCCTTGGGAAGTTGATGTATCAACTACCCCCATCGGGGCCCACAAACCTTTTGGATTTTCATCTTCCGAGGTTAGGGTTTTGGATTTTACTTATGTTAAAAAGGCCCTTAGAGCCTCATTGTAATAATCATATTCTCACAGATGTGAGTAGCCGTCACATCTCTTCTCAAAGATAAGCTACCACCATTCTAGCGAGTCTTTCACTCTATATTTTATAGTCTCTGTACATTTATTTCGTTAATAGAAATTGGTAATACTGTATATCTGTGACTCTTGTTTTATTTCCACTGTATCTCTATTATATTGTTGTCTCTCTTGCAATATATCTAAATATTCATGTGTCCACTCTCATTTCATGCCGAAAATAATCCGGATCAAAGAGATTCACTATTTAGGTCATATCATTTCTGGTGAAGGAATCTCTGTGGACCCAGAAAAGGTAAAGGCCATTATGGAGTGGCTAGTGTTGAAAAATGCCCATGAGGTGAGAAGCTTCATGGGGCTAGTAGGTTATTATCGGAAATTTGTGGAAGGATTCTCAAAAATAGCGAAACCCATCACCACTTTGCAATGCAAGGGGGTCAGGTATGAATGGAGAGAAGAATGTGATAGTGCATTCATTGAGCTTAAGAGGTTACTAACTAGTGCCCCAATTCTACGAGTGTCGGATATTGAAAAGGACTTCACCGTCTGCACGGATGCCTCAAAGCAAGGGTTGGGGGCTGTGCTAATGCAGGATGGAGGAGCGATAGCTTATGCATCAAGGAAGTTGAAGAAACATGAAGAGTTATACGTGACTCATGATTTAGAGTTGGCAGCTATAATGCTAGCTCTGAAACTTTGGAGGCACTATCTTGTGGGGCGAAACTTTGAGCTCAAAACGGACCATCAAAGTTTAAAAAATCTCTTCAATCAAAGGGATCTGAATGCTAGGCAAAGGTGATGGAGTGAGTTTATGAGTGAGTACGATTTTGGTATTTCGTACATCAAGGGGAAGGAAAATGTGGTCGCAGATGACTTGAGTAGGAGACCACATCGCTTCTCCTTGGTACCTTTAAAGGTCAATCTGAGGGAACATGTGTTGACACAACTCCAAGGAGACAGTTGGTATTTAAAGTTTACTTCAAACCTCTAGAGTGGGAGGCAGTTAGATCCAAAGTATGAAGGATATAGTCTGGAAGCAGACAGACTATTGAGATATCGAGGAAGGATGTACATCCCTAAAAATGGGGATATTCGAAGCATCATATTAAAGGAAGCCCATAGAGAACTTTATTGTGCACATTCGAGTGTAAAGAAGATGTACACAGACATGAGGAAGCTCTTCTTCTGGGTAGGCATGAAGCGCGATATAGTCCATTTCGTCACCAAATTCCTAGAGTGTCAACAAGTGAAAGTCGATCACCATCACCCGACAGGCCTCCTACAACCACATGATGTTCCTATGTCCAAGTGGGAAGTCATCTCTATAGATTTTGTTGTGGGGTTGTCGCTCACATCTCATAGACACAATGCCATTCTTGTGATAGTGTATAAGTTAACCAAGAGTGCTCATTTTATTTTGGTTAGAGACACTTACGACGTCACTGATGTGGCACGTGTGTTTGTAAGCGAGGTTATCCATTTGCATGGGATACCTAAGAAGATCATTTCAGATAGGGACTCTAGATTCACTTCTAGGTTTTGGACAAGTTTGCAATCACCATTGGGGACTTAGTTGAACTTAAGCACAAATTATCATCCTGAAACAGATGGGAAAACTGAGAGAGTAAATCAAGTCATGGAAGACATTCTCAGGATGTATGTCATGGATAATCAAACCCAGCGGGAGAAGTACCTACCTTTGGTAGAGTTTGTCTACAATAACAGTTTTCATAGCTCCATTGGAATGCCACCCTACAAAGCTCTATATGGAAGGCCATCCAGAACACTGTTGAGTTGGGATAAACTAGAAGACCGAGTAACATTTGGGCCAGAATTGATTCAAGAGATGGAGGAATGGGTGATTTAGATTAGGCAGAGACTAAAGGAAGCACAGGATAGTCAGAAAAGTTATGCGGATGCACATAGGACCGATCAAAGTTATGAAGTGGGAGACCAGGTTTTCATTCATATCAGGCCTAATAAGAGTACCATATGGTTCGAGAAGGGGACAAAGTTTTCACCTCGATTTATAGGATCATTTATAATCCAAGAGAAAATAAGACCCGTTGCCTATCATCTCGTACTACCACCCCACTTGCATAAAACTCATAATGTATTTCATGTATCTGTTTTACGTCATTATGTTGCTGATGAATCACATAAAATAAATTGGAAGGAATTGCAGGTATGGGACGTGGGAACTCTCACGGTAGAACCGTTATTCATATTGGACCGTAGAGTTCGACAGCATAGGAACCGTCTGGTAGACCAAGTTAAGGTCCAATGGGACAAGTATAGTCCAGGATCTGCTACTTGGGAAGATGCCGAGACACTGCGACGAGACTATACCTCACTTTTTTGACCACCTCGAGAACATGTTTCTCGGAGGTGGGGTGTATGTAACACCACCTTTTGACTTAGATAGCCAGGATTACGTGAGGCCTATATACTTTATTTTCTATTCACAGTGAAACTATTAAATGATACACTTAAACTTTTAAGACATATGGACTTTTATGAATGAATAAATGTTATTAATGATGATGGATATAATGCGATCTACTATGTGAATGTAAATTTTATGAATGATTAAATGTTATTGATGATGATGTATATGATGCGACATATTGTGTGAATGTGAATGCTATGAAGGTTTAAATGCTATTAGAATGATGTTGGATATGATGCAATCTATTTGGTAAATGATAATTTTATGAATGGGTGTCGAAATGGAATTATGGGATATTATGAGATCTATTTCTAACTTGAAAACTTTGATGTTAAGTTGTTGGTACATGGATACGGAATTGAAATGATGATTGTATGCAATTACATGATGATAATTCATAGAAATGTATGAGTTTGTGTACAGACTAATCTGCAGGTTATGGGTTTTGAAATAGCCGAGGGATAATGATGATGAAAGTGGATGTCATGACCACTAGCCGAGAAACATTATGGTATGAATATTTGTATGTGAAATTATATTGGTTTGGATGCATTGCTATGATATGTGGATTAGTGTAGGATTTCAGGTGATGAGACTACCCAAAACCGAATAAACGATGATAAAACTCCCAGAAATACGGTGCCACTATATATTCCATTGTAGGGTGTGGACCCTAGTTATGATTAGGAGGGGTGGAGGCATTTCCCACCGTGTATCCTCTGAAACCTGAAGTCATGGGAGGACGGTGTTAGCTCACGCTCCCCAAGATGTGTGATGATGACTGTCAGTTGCATGTTAGGGAAGCTTGGTCGATATAGTGACACTTCCGCTTATGGGTTCTATTTGGAGTTAGGTCAATATAGTTGACGCTCCAAGATAGTCCACAGAGTAAGGATAGGAATGAAGATGGAAGTAAGTTAGGGAGGAAGGATGAGTAGAAATAGTTGAGAAAGTATGGAGATTTGTCTGATGGTGGAATTTAATGTTTTTCCCTTCTAAAAAGAAAAATGTGTATATATGAATATTCATAATT
>ML790540.1:240670-267757 GCA_009831015.1 Picea engelmannii
TCAATGATTAATTAATTAATTAATTGACTCATTAATTATTTGAGTAATGAATTAAAGGGGTTAATAATTTTAATTTATTTTATTAAATACTTTACGTATGCAAGGGGGGAATGAAGCATTAAATTAAGGATAAGGTAATAAAGGAGGAGATAAGGAAATTAATGAGGGGGAGGAGAGTCGGTGAAGGGGGGATATGACGGAAGAGTCCTAAGGGAAAGAGGGGAGGATTATTTTGGGGAAGGAAGCGTTTGGGAGGAGCACTGTATTTTTCTGTGGCATATTTTTCTGTGGGATATTGGTTGGTTTGAGCAGTTTGGTTTTTGGGTGAATCATTGCAGGCTGGGCACCGGGTTGCTGGGGGTTTTGGGCACGGGGGCCAGGATTCCTTTCGATTTCCTAGAGCTAGGTAGCCAGACAGGCTGGTCCTAGCTGGCTGGGAGGTTAGTCGGTTTGGGCAGAGTTGGGTCAGTGCATCACGCTGGGTAAGGAAGCAGGGAAAGGACAACCAGAGAAGCGGGAATTAGCATCAGAAGGAGGTATTTTAATTATGAATTTGCTAAGTTATTTTCATGCTGTGGATAAATTTTAATTTCTGCTGAATATTTATGCTTATTTGAAGCTAAATGAATTATTTACGCACTCAAAGAAATTCTATGTTTGAAATTGAAATTCTATGTTAGAAATGTTATGTGTAGTTGTATGGATTTTATTAGGCTTGTTTATTTCTGGTCCTTACATCCTCATAATCGTTGAAGCTACATACATTGTTACTGGTTTGGTGAGTGGTTCTTCTTCTTTGGTTTCTCGGTTGTTTCTTGTTGTTGTTTCACTCGCGATTCGACCTCCTCTTTTGCATTTCATCGTTTTAGAGTAAATTTGGATGCCATAGTTTCATTTTGTATTCCTTGTTTGTTGTTCAGTGTCTGCAATTTGGAAGTAAGAATGTTTGTATTCCTTTTCTTCTTGGGCTGCAGTTTTATGATCGTTGGAGATACATATGTTGTTTACTGGCTCAGACGTTCTTGTTGGTTCCTGGTTTGTTGGTTCGTTTTTATAGCTGGGGTTTGTTCTTTGGGGCCTTGGCGGTGCAGTTCGGCATCTTCATGATTTCTCGTTGATTTGGTTCTTATTGGTTTCTTTTGTTTGATTCGGCCTTGCAGGGTTGGCGTGCAACGACGGTGGTTGGAGCTTTTGTTTTATTCTTTTTTTTTGGATTATTATTGTTTTTTTGGGGCGCTTTACGGTGTTCATCCCTTGCACCCACCAGTCGATATGAAATTGCGTTATTTTCCATGTCTACCAAAGCCGATATCTGTTATTCTGTGAGATTTCTTGGTGCTCAAGTCCTGCCATGAAAGAAAATAGTTGCATGCAAGATTGTTCGAGGATTACATGTGAAGTTACAATATCTGGTTTTTTTTTTGGAATAAATCATATATATGCAAGCTACATTTATAAACCATGTATGGTAAGATGTGCAGTAATGACATGACATGTTATTTCTCCTCTTCATAGACTGGTGTGCACACGATACAATTTGTGTTGTGCTTGAGATATGATATGTGCAACAAAGATTCTGTAAGATTATATTTTCATGTCTGGGTAGTTTTCCACGAAAAACTGAGAACTTGTATCGTGGGCACAACAGACTATGTAGAGAATAAAGAGCATGGTTAAAGGGCATGTCTGGATAAATTTCCATGGAAAAGAAGAAATCATTTAGTTGCGGCCATGCAATTGCGTGATATTTTGTGCCTTGTAATATATTTTGGCAAGGGAAAAAAAATCTACATGTTTACATCCATGGATAGAGAAGCGGAAAGGTTCATGTTTTTGCCTTTGTAGACTCTTCGTTTAGTCAGTTTTGCTGTATGTACATGTTTTTTGTTCTCCGGTGAATACCAACTTCCATTGATGTTCATTAAATTTTGTGGGTTCCCACATTGAAACAAAAAGAGTAGCCGGAGAAAAGGAGGGAGTGTTGAGTGCATCGACTGAAGAGGATATAGAAAGGTGCATGCTTGTACTATTGTTTCATATTGCACTATTTTGTATTTCATTTATGGTCTGTATATGTGTTAAGCTAGTTTTGTTCCTTCCTACATGGTAAGTTATCTTGGTTACATACATTCTTGCATACTAAACTATTTCATGCCTGTTGTGTTTGTGCTGCATTGCTGCATTTAAACAAACAGAATGGCTAGACAGGACGAAGGACTCTTTGGCAGGTAAATAGACATGTTTATTTTTCTTTTAGGTGTCTATTTTCATACTAACTTGCCTTCGTGTCGATTGCATATTCGACGTTGCTTCCTTGGAAAAAACAGGTTGCTTGGATAGGGAGATGAATTCTTATGTGTAAGAGTAGAGGGTTCTATGGTACAATCTTCTAAAAGGTATACCAAGTGTGCCGGTAAATTAAATATACAAATCAGGTAGGAGCATATAGTATTAGACTTGAAAAATATCACTTTGCAGTAATGGGACTTTCTGTGCTTCCTGTTTCTAGTTTTTCTATTTTCTATTATCCCTTTTGTTTTCTAATTCATCTTCTTAGTGTGGTTTCTGAAAATTTCTTCATGCATCGGTTGGCGGACTAACAGATTGACATATGTGTTCATGCTTCTACCTTATTCCATAGTTACCCACTTTCTCGATTATGGGTGCCAAGTTCGCAGGTTGAAGATTGCTCCCCTAGGTTCTGGGGGTCCGCGATATACATATTGGACATGGTGCCCCACAGTCACGCCCTGTTTACTGTTAAACATTTCTCCAATTAAAAAATTAAGATGCATACAATTTTACGATTATTTGGTCCTTCCGATGGACAATATACAATGCATATATTTGTTTAGTCCTAATGTTCATCCACACATGCTTGTATTAGAAAAAGTTGGACTTGTGACACGGCCATGAGTAGTCAGTCATCCCAGATATCGACAGACCGACAAGGCCAAAGGTAAATATGCATACGCTCTGCTCTTACTATGTTTACTAAAAAAAATTCCTAGGCTATATATTGATCTATGGCATGGCAGATATGTTGATGCCATCTGCAATACATGGTTTGCAACTCACAAGAAGTATCAACAAGTACAAGCGAGATGTCGAATGTGTTGCATGTTCCGCAGACTAAGAGGTGTGGTTGTGAAATTGTGGTTGCATAGTTCATCAAAACTATGCATGTACTTCTAGCACACAACCATTCACTTTAGTTATCCTGTTCAAAAAATGTCATCAGGTCTAGAGTTGTGACATCCAAAGTACTGTCAATAGAGGGCTTGAACAACCGCCAAACCGGATAAGTGTTCGTCGGGGACATAATGGTTGTCTATACCACCTACTTGGACAAGGAAAACAAAAGTAGATCCATTATCTGTGCTGATATGAAAGACAAGGACGCCATGATGACAGTGTCACTGACTGTTCCTCCACAACTTGTCCAGAAACATGCAAAAAAAATATTGTTGCGTAATGGGATATCCATTACAAATTTTAATATATTGCCCAAAACAGTATATGAACGTGGTGATTGCGATCAAATTATTTCTCTCAACGAAGCAAGCATTGTGGAAAAACTTCCTGCTATTTGTTCAGAATATCGCTTCCTCCCGGACTCGACTATCAACCAGCTTGTGCAGAGCACTGATATTTACCCAATCAGAATGATTGGGGTTGTTGTGACACTGGCGAGAGAATTTGGGTCACAAGACATTCTCCATATAAAGGATGGATATTCAGACAGCGACAAGGAAATGGTACCACTTTTCATATTCATTTTTGTTCTTTACTTTTGCATCTACATGTATGCCGGATAAGTTACGCAAATATTGCAATGTTCCATGTTGCAACTATAACTGTTCAATACGTATTCAGATTTTTTTTCGTCAATGGAACAACAATTGCATAGAGGGCAGATTCCACTTATGTTGTTCAAAAATATAACAAAGAAGAAGGATGCTAGAGAAAGGATATTTCGGACAAACCATGCAATGTTTATAATAGAGTTGTGAGCATATATAGTAAAGGATCTGGATAAACTAGCTAGCTCTACAATTGTTGTGTGTATACATTCACAAAATCATGCTCACTTTGATTATAGAAATAGCCTTCAACAAATTTCTGCACCTGTTTAATTTTTTTTTTTTTTTAAAGGTGAGGGGGTGGTGCAGTTGTGTATTATATTGTTCAATGTATTAATCCCTTTGCTCGTGTTCCTAGGTTGAAGGTCTTTTAATTGCAACCAATGTGTACTCGACTCCCTTTGAGCCTGTATGTGCAAAATTCCATTCTCCTACTTCTGCCTCCGCTTTGATAAGTGATGATACGAATGATTGTCTACAATGTGGTGAAAAATGTCCATATATTTATGGACATTACATCAATGGTGTTATCCGAACCATGGGCAACACAACTGTGCACTGTATGGTTAGGTAGCCACTGTTATAAAATGTGCTTCCTAAGTTGGCAGAGTTTTCATATGAAACGTATCTACAGAAAAAGGCAAGCAGTGTCTACATGTTGCAGCAGCTTCAGATACAAAGAAAATTCACCTTAAATGAGGACAATGCAATTTTTCATATCTGGTGAAGAAGGGGAAAAAAAATTATATCAAACTTTGGGAGGAAACAAAAATACCTCATGTCTCTCTCTAATATTTTTTTAACATCTAGATGAAAGTTCGTTTCAAGAGAAAATGAATGCAACGACGTCTTTTCTTTGTATATCAAATTGTTTGGTGCAAAGGTCGATGGGTTCTGCTCTATGGAACCTTCTGGGAACTTGCTTGTGGGATGTTTAAAGTATGGTTGGTTCTTGGTTATCTACTTTGTCTGTCAATTTGTATACAATGGAGCTCCAGCTATTCTTTGGAGGACACAAAACAATATAATTGATTCTTTTAAGCCAGCTGGCACACAAATCCACCTGATAATTCCTATGTCATTGTGACGCAAATGTACTATGTTACTTGCTTTAGCAGATTTCCTTGATCGATGAACTTGATCAAATTATTGTTTTGAAATAATTTGAAATCAACGAATCTATATTGTGCGATGTGCAGCTGTCCTATCATACCAACAAGAGGTTGTTAAAATTCAAATTGGTCGTTGTTTTGGCATTTTTGCTTAATTGATGAACTTGGTAAAATTAATATCCTGGAATAATTTGAAATCAACGAATATATACCGTGCAGAGTGAAATTGTTCTATCATATGAACAAGAGGACCTTAAAATTCAAATTGGTCCTTCTTATGCTTACAATGATAGAATCTTAAAAAAAAAATCTTTTGTTTCCTTCATTTTTAAAAAAATAAGCGATCTAACATCCTTTAATAATTTAATGTAATTCACTTGTACAATAACAATAGTTAATATTAATATTTTTGTATTTGAAAATCACGTTTTTAAATAAAGTTAGATAGGATGAGCATCGCTAAACAATTGCAATATTGAACTTGCCAGATGTGGAGTCTGCAAGTCCATTTGTCAATTTGTATATCGCGGAAGTCTGGGTGATATTTGTAGGACACGGAACAAAAGAGGCTCAAATTTCAGCCCGCTAGGCCAAGAACCCGCGATCCAAAAAGTTCCCAAGTATGGAATGAGGGATCCACATATTTTATATAAAATCTCTTGTCCATACTTTCTAAAAGTACATGTTTATTATGTATTGCTCGTTTGTCAGAAAACTTTTAAAGCAGTCGCCCGACCAGATTGTACAAACTTTCTTGCCTAATTAAATTCTACAATATCAAAAAATATTATTAATAATTTAGTATTGAAAATATTGTTTTTAGATATGTTAGATAGTTGATAGGGATTAGTATCTGTAAACAATGGAAAAGTTGAACCTGCCAGCCCTCAAGTCCATTTGTCAATCTATATATCGCGGAACTCTGAGTGGTATTTGGAGGACAAGGAAGAATGAAACTGCAATGTTGAGCCAGGCAGCCCACGGGTCTGTTTGTCAATTTGTATATCGTGGCATTGTGGGTGGTGTTTGTATAACGCAGAACAATATAGGCCTAATTTTTATCCCGCGAGGCCCAAAGACCCGATCAAAAAAATTCGCTAGATATGAAATTCATATGGGATCGCTATAGGACAATAAAAGTGCAATGTTCAAGCAACCAACCCAAGTCCACATGTCAATTTGTATATCGCAAAAGTCTGGGTGCTATTTGTAGGAGACAGAACAATAGAGACTCTATTTTCGGTCCGCCAGGCCGCCAACCCGCGATTGAAAAACTTCCCAAGTATGGAATCAAGGATCTGCATATGCTATATAAAATCTCTTTCCATACTTTATATAGATACTATGTCCACAAGTCCACGTATCAATTTGTATATAGCGGAAGTCTAGGTGTTGTTTGTAGGACACAGAACAATAGATACTTAATTTTCATCCTGCCAGGTCGTGAAGCCTCCATCAAAAAAGTTCCCAAGTATGGAATGAGGGATCTGCATGTGTTCTAGAACAATGTGTTTGTACAGTGTCAAACAATAGAGCCCCAATTTTCAGCCCGCCTTCCCCACAGCCCCCGATCAAAAGAAATTGCTAAATATGAAATTCATACAGGATCACTACAGGACAATAAAAGTGCAATGTTCAGCCAACCAACCTGAGTCCACCTGTCAATTTGTATATTGTGGAAGTCTGGATGCTATTTGTAGCAGACAGAACAATAGAGACTCTATTTTCGGCCTGCCAGGCCGCGAACCCACGATCCAAAAAATTCCTAAGTATGTAATGAGGGATTCACATATGCTATATAAAATTTCATTCCATACTTTATATAGACTATGTCTACAAGTCAGCATGTCAATTTGTATATCGTGGAAGTCTAGGTGCTATTTGTAGTAGAGGGAACAATAGAGACTCTATTTTTGGCCCGCTAAGCCGCAAACCCGCGATCCAAAAACTGTCTAAGTATTAATGAAGGATCTGCATATGTTGTATAAAATCTCATTCCATGCTTTATATAGAGACTATGTCCACAAGTCCGCGTGTCAATTTGTATATCTCAGAAGTCTAGGTGTTATTTGTAGGACACAGAACAATAGATACTTAATTTTCAGCCTGCTAGGTTGCGAACCCCCCATCGAAAAATGCCCAAGTATGGAATAAGGGATCTTCATATGTTATAGAATAATATGTTTGTACAACACAGAACAATAGAGCCCCAATTTTCAGCCCACCAGCCCCAGATCCCCTGATCAAAAAATATCGCTAAATATGAAATTCATACAGGATTTCTACGGGACAATAAAAGTGCAATGTTCGGCCAAGCAGCCCGAGTCCACCTGCCAATTTGTATATCACAGAAGTCTAGATGCTATTTGTAGGAGAGGGAACAATAGACTCTATTTTCGGCCCGCCAGGCCGCGAACCCGCGATCCAAAAACTGCCTAAGTATGGAATGAGGGATCTGCATATGATGTATAAAATCTCATCCCATACTTTATATAGAGACTATGTCCACAAGTCCACATGTCAATTTGTATATCGCAGAAGTCTAGGTGGTATTTGTAGGAGAGAGAACAATAGAGACTCCATTTTCGGCTTGCCAAGCCACCAAGCCACGATCCAAAAACTACCTAAGTATGGAATGAAGGGTCTGCGTATGCTGTATAAAATCTCATTCCATACTTTATATAGAGACTATGTCCACAAGTCTACGTGTCAATTTGTATATCGTGGAAGTCGAGGTTCTCTTTGTAGGACACAGAACAATAGATACTTAATTTTCAGCTCGCCAGGTCATGAACCTGGGATCCAAAAAGTGGCCACATATGGAATGAGGGATTCACATATCTTCTAGAACAATGTAGTTGTACAACACGGAACAATAGAGCCCCAATTTTAAGCCCGCTGACCCCAAAACCCCCAATCAAAAAAAATTGCTAACTATGAAATTCATACGGGATCACTATGGGACAATAAAAGTGCAATGTTCAACCAACCAGCCTGATTCCACCTATCAATTTGTATATCGCAGAAGTGTGGGTGCTATTTGTAGGAGACGAAACTGCTTAAGTATGGAACAAGGGATCTGCATATGCTGTATAAAATATCATTCCATACTTTATATAGAGACTATGTCCACAAGTTTGCATGTCAATTTGTATATCGCGGAAGTCTAGGTGCTATTTGTAGGAGAGGGAACAATAGAGACTCTATTTTCGGCCCACCAAGACGTGAACCCGCAATCCAAAAACTACCTAAGTATTGAATGAAGGATCTGCATATGTTCCAGAACAATACAAATGCAATGTTCAACCAAGCAGCCCATAGGTCCTCTTGTCAATTTGTATATCGCGGAAATCTAGGTGTTATTTGTAGGAAACAAAACAATAGAGACTCTTTTTTCAGCCTGCCAGGCCGCAGACCTGCGATAAAAAAAGTGCCTAAGTATGGAATGAGGGATCCGCATATGCTCTATAAAATGTCATGTCTATAGTTTATATAGAGACTCATCTTCACAAGTCTCTCTTTCAATTTGTATATCGCAAAACTATAGGTGCTATTTGTAGAACATCGAACAATAGATATTCAATTTTCATCCCACCAGGTCACGAACACCTGAAAAAAAAATTGCCCGAATATGGAATGAGGGATTTGCATATGTTCTATAGAATCTCATATCCATAATTTATAAAAGTACATGTTTACTATGTATTGCTCGTTTGTCGAAATACTATTATATCACTCGACTGAGCACATTGTACAAACTTTGTCGTCTAATTAAATTATGTAATATAAATATTTAACAGTAATAATTTACCGTAGGTCAACTTCTGAATTTGTATACCGAAAATTGTCAATGCTATTTGTAGGGTGCTGAACAATAGATGCCCAACTTTTTTCCCACCAACCCGACAACCACCGATCGAAAAAAGTGGCTAAATATGGAATTAATACAGAATCGCTGAAGGACAAAAAAAAGTGCAATGTTAAACCAACCAACCCGCAAGTCCGCCTGTCAATTTGTATATTGTGGAAGTGTAGGTGCTATTTGTAGGAAACAGAACAATAGAGGCTCAATTTTCAGCTAGCCAGGCCAAGAACCATCTCGCCAGGATGAGAACCATCAGCCCTTCACATCACCTAGGTATATCTTCTGCCCTTTTTCTTTTGTAACACGCCCGACCGCTTTCCATACTTTGGTATTTCTTGGAATCATTTTTTCCATCACTGCTGCCTTCATACTTGTTTCCAGATATGCAATAATTAATATTTAATTCTAGTAGCCATCCTGCAGTAACCGTTAAAATTGTCATTAATGTCCAGAAATCTGGAGAAGATTTTCCATTAGTATGAATTAAACTCAGATTTTCGCACAAGCATGTTATCCTTTCCAAGTATTCAGTTCAAAGGCGACACATTTTTTTTTGTGTGCGCTGGTGGGTGGGTGTTTTTAACAAATTTGTGATTCTTAAATCTCTTTTCGCCATCACCGCCACCTTCGCACTTTTTTTTCTAATTGTGCAATTAGTGAACTGTGATGGTCACAGGTCATTCCGCATGAACCCTGGAAATTGTCATTGATCAACGAAAGGCTCAAGGAGATATTCCATTGATATGCATTAAACCATAATTTGCGGAGGGTTATATTATCCCTCCCCAATTTTCATTTCAAACATCGTCTTGAGCAAACGGAAATTCTTAATAAATTCTGGCAACATTTCTCTCCATAGACAGTAAACACATTTGGGCATAATGGCTAGAGGTTCCACTATTCCGGGGCATATTCTTACTATTCATCTCCCTCCACCCAGGAGCAAAATAGGAGATGGTTCCTTGGTACACCGATAGAGATATTTCAAGCCAAAATATTCCATGGAAAGCTTGGCTGCTCAAAGAACCCGCCCAATTGCAGTAATGGTTGTCGCAGAAGTTGATGCCATGAATTCTGAGCCGGAAGAAGATGATCTGATGGACGATGATATGGCAATGGATGATGGAAATGCAGAGAATATTCCCACTCCTGGGCTGAAATTTAAATCAACCATAATGAACGGACCTTCCCGGCTCTATGATCGAAGTCATGACAACACCAAAAGGAGTTTCAGAAAAGAAACTGACGGTGAATGCAACAACCACTTTGCACTGTGAAAGTAGGAATTCCAGAGTTCCAAATTAGTTTGTTCTGGGTGGAAGAGTTTCACTATAAAGCAATGATTTTTTGATGCTCCCAGAGATATATTTCAAGCCAAAAAAATATTGTTTAACATTTTTGGGCATCATGTCCAAAAATCTTGCTACTTCAACGCATTTTACTACTAGGCATCTCCTTCTGCCCAGAATGGACTAATTTGGGCCTCTGGAATTGCACGTGCAAGCTATTTTTCATTTCCTTCCTCAAGGAAAGCTTCTGAAAAATATCAATTTCAATAGAGGATGATTCATTGAGGAGAAAACTCCAAGGATCTTGCACACTGCGGAACCCGTGCCTGTGTTTGTCACAGATACCTTCAATGTTTTGGCCTGAAGAACTGGGTCCAATTTCTAAGAATAGATGTACAGTACTCGATGTTTTTCTTATTTTTTTAAATGGATTTGCTATTAAAAAAAAATTTCCTTGGACTCTTCGTTGCTGCCTCTTTTCTGGTTTTAACGCATGTTCTAATTGCCATTATTCGGTGCTCTTGTTCTTCTTCAATATTGTGTTTACTAATACCAATGTACAATGTTGCAACAAAATCGTTATTCTTGTTTCTAGACATGCAATTATTAAGTTTTAATGCTAACAACCCATAATGAAAAAAATTTAATACTTGAGTTAATATGTTGCACTGATGGAAGAAGGTATCAAGAACACAGTTACACCCACACGTTCCAATAAAATCTAATCTTCAATAAATCATTTGCTGGCAATTAGTACAAAAGCAAGTTTAGTAGCTAAGTTGATATGTTACAGTCATGGAATAATGTATCAAGAACATAGCTACACGTGCACGTTGCAATCAAATGTAGTATTCAACAACACATTTGCTGACAATTAGTAGATCGTGGTTTTGCAATAATGGGGCTTCTTTGAAACCAATTCGCGCTTATGAAAACTGCCTTCCGCCTTTCTATTTTCCCACTCTTTTATTCCCTCTAATTTCTCTTCCTGGTTACTTAATTGTTTATTTTCCTGAGAATGCATTTCTCCGTAGCTTTGTAGATTCATGCATTTAGAATGATCGCTTCCCCTTTCTTTAAATTGATCCTCTATTGTTCCCTATTCCACAACTGGCACCCAGAGTTCCGCCATATACAAATTGACAGGCAGACTTGCGCGGTGGTCCGGTCAACATTGCACTTCTACTTTTCCATGACCTCCAAACAACATTCATAGCTCTTCTATATACAAATTTACAGAAATACAAATTTGCAACCGCTCTTAGATCATACCCTTTTCCATATTACGGTCCACCTATCATGCCCTTTTCCGTGGTGCACATTTTTGCACTGAAAAATTTCGAGAAATACAATTTAACCGTCGGGTCCTCGCATATTTAGTGGAACAATTGTCACCACATTTTGAATCCCATTTGTCCACATTCCATACTTCGCCATTTGTTCAAATTTCTTTGGGGAATCATTGCTTTGGCGGGTTCAAGATATATTCAGTTCGTAGTGGTTGTTTCCTGTGCCCATGCCTTTTTGCAATTAGCAGTTGGCAATTATATATAAGATCTTATTTCTACGCATGCAATTAGAAATTTCCCTATTCCATACTTAGCCACTTTGTCGGAATTCCAAAAATATACAAACTGGTGGTCGAACTGCCCCATCATGATCTCTTCTGTTTTACACATTTTGCATTCAAAAATTCTGAAACATGAAATTTCACCGTGCAACACTCAGTTGTCCTAACTATTCCCGTAACCCTTTCTCGAATCCTGTCCAACCACTTTTCAGAGCTTGCCATTATTTCCTTGCTCTCCACCGTCTCCGTCACCTTCACACTTCTCTATAATAAAACAAAATAAAAAGTTATATATATATATATATATATATATATATATATCTTGTTTCTAAATATGGAATTACTGGCATTTAATTCTAAGGGGTCATCATGCAGAAACCGTATATATTGTCATTGATGGGTGAAATGCTCGGGGACATCTCGTATTCATGCGCATTAAACCAAAATTTGATGTGCATTAAACTAAAATTTGCGGGGGGATTATACTATCCCTTCTGAGTGTTCATTTCAAAATCATGAAATCCTGTTCACATGATGTGGCCTTCACACGTTCACAAAACCTCCATTCCTTAATTGCTCTTCGTCGTAACCGCCACCTTCTCATTTCTAAATATGCAATAAATAAACTTTACTGCTAATAGTTCATCATGCGCCACCAATACATATTGTCATTAATCAGCGAAAGGATCGAGGAGCTTTCCCATTCATAAACATTTAACCAAGATTTATAAAAAAATTACATTATTCGCTCTAACTGTTCATTTAAACCATCATCTGCAGCAAAGAAACCTTCTCATAAACCTATGGCATCATCTTGGCACCAGTTCTATGGAGATACAATGAGCATATTCGGGCACGAGAACCAGAACTTCCACTAGTCTAGGGCATTTTCTTATTACTCAACCTCTGTCGCAGAGAACCAAGTAATTTGGACCTCTGGAATTGCTCATGCAGGCTGTGTCCTTGATGTTTTTGATTGTAAGGACCTGGTCTCTTGGTGCGCTAATAAATTTATTGCAGAGAAAAGAATTATTCCACTGCACGACCGCTCTTTTGTTTCTTTGTCGCCTTAGGTCTTCTGCCATATGTTGAAATTGCCTGAGACAACATTGACATTCAAAGGAGAATATTGCAAACAGTTCCTAGCAAAGCATAATAATGGATTGGACCTCTTGCCCCTTTTTTTGGAAAACCCGAATCTAGTTCCTGAAGATATTACAAACATGCAGGTTAGTTCATTTAAAAATCCATTTCGTGAAATTGCCTGGCTATTTACGAGAATAACGAGACAAGAGTCCACAGATACTATTTCCTACATGGCTCTTTATATTTTTTATTTTATAGTCAACAAACAAGCCATTTTTTATTGGGGTAGGTTAATTTCCTATGAAATCTCTTCCCAATTGTCAAGCTACAAAAGGGAAGAGAAATTTTATATGTCATCCTATTTAGTTTTTACAATAGCACATTCCTGTCGATTTCCGCAACTGTCTCTGTCCAAGAATGCCAACTGTGAATTCCACCCAATAACGTTTTGATACCAGGCCTTGTGGAAACACAAGGCTTCCCACTGTTTTTATGAGGTTTTTAATGGCTTCCTGTCTATTTTCAAAGTTTTTTTATTAGGAGAAGATGCTCCCCACATATCTGAACAGGCAACTAGTTTTTTGGACAAAAAGGGGACACTCCAACATTTGGATAATTACACTATCATAAGAATTTTTGGCTCCACAAAAAAACCTGCTCTACTTCCATGTCACATTACAGACATAATTTTTATTGCAGAAGTAGCACGTCAATACAGCTATTGGTTCCATTTGTTCCAAGGGAAGAAAAAAAAACAGTTCATTCCTCTGCCTTGGAAAATAGGGGAGTTTGTGTTGAAAAACGTCAACAAAATTGACGATTTCGCAGCACATTTTAGAATCTCCAACCTCAGATATGCTGAAGACATAAGAGGATTAGACCCCTATGATATTTTTAGACAACATTTACAATCACTTGGCCTCGGTGATTGTTTTGTAAATAAACACCTGCCCAAAAACAGAGACAATGATGGTCTTGCCTCTGATGTCGATGACGTAGAGACAATGCAAAGCTGCACTAAAATATACATGCAAGAGGGGAAAGACCCCAATGACAAGAGTGTGCAATCTGCAAACACCACTCCAAAATGTACGACATCCCGAAGCATCACTCCAACATCCCATCACAACAACAAAGAAACCTAGAGTTATTCAAACGGAGGAGGAGATAATGACCCTCCTCACTCTAAAATTAATAGTTCTCACAAGCTTCCAGTAGAGAAGAAGAGAAAAAAAAATGTGGGGCAAGCAGAAGAGTTGAAAATTCAGAGTGAGAAAATTTAAGTTGACACTGATCTGAATGCCATGTTCCCTTTGCTTGATCAACCCGAATACACCATTCCCCATATCCATCCAATGGACATATCCATTACCCAAAATTTTGACGAAGATGAATCCTTCGTGTTCCAGAGCGCTGTTTTTGATAGCCGGAACAAAAAAATGATATTTGAGAAAAAAAATATTAAAAATATCAGAGGCAAATCTTGTTCAGAGGTTGACGTTGGCAACATGCTGCCCTCCCAAATTTGTCAACTTCACACCGCGACCAGAGAAGCACTTCATGATTCCATTGGACACATCGAGAGCCAGAATGCTAGACTGAAGGACCGAGTCAAGGAGTTGGAATACACTTTCTTTCCTATGCCATTGCTTGTCGATCCTTTGGCAATAGCCATGCCTGGCACCCCTGCACCCAATGTAAAAGCATCCTCCACCCTACGCGCATCCTATAAAGGATATGTGGAGAACAATATCAAAAAAAGAATGGAATTGGTTACCGAGGCGTGGAAAAGATCACAAACCATCGTTTCCCTTGGAACCAGGGCACATAGCTTGCTCGAGCTTTTGCAAGCCGAATTAAAAGATGAAGAATTTTATTTTTTTTAAATGGTCATCCCTTTTGGTAAGATTGTCAACAATATGACAGAAACAAAAACAAGAGAAGAAGATCTTCCATCCAAAAACCGGATCAGGCAATTGAATGCATGCTGGAAAGAAAAAGTAAAGAACTTGCATCTCATTGTTCAGTCATGTGAACAAGCCATATCGAAGAAAGATAAATTATTCACAAAGTCGTCAAATATAGACTTATCTGGGAAAACCAACGACTTCCAAGACCCCCTCTTAATAAAAAACTCATTTCCCTTAACTAGGCAAGAGTTTGATAAACAGGTTGCTATTTTGAATACCTTGTCTCTAAAAAAGTTTTACAACATCCTTCAATTTGATCAAGCTCACATCCATGACTGGCTAGTCAGATATCCAGTAGAGAATGAAGAAATTTATCAGGCTCTCTCTAATCTTTCTATCAACTTCCAGTAATTAGAAAACGATCTTTTCAACATCAAAATTTGGAATGAGATCAACGTCGCCTCAATGAGAGGCTACATTGAAGAATGGCTCAAAAGACAATTGAAACGGCCCACCAACAAAAGACAACAGGCAGTTGCAAGCATTCTAGCAGTCGTGGAGAACATCCTTGAAACCGTAGTCCTCGCCGACATCAATGAAACGACAACCGCAAGAAAATAGCAAAATTCATCATATGTACCCTCACTGTAAGTTTACTCGTCGCATTTTCTTTCTTTCTCAACCCAGTTATTCCACTTTCTTAAATAAAGATGTATAGGCAAACACTTATACCTTTCCATTTATTTTCCTTTGCAGCTATTGCACTCTATCTTCTTTTCACAATCCTGTTTCTTGTACATATTTTTTTAATGGTCCAAGGGAGCCCCAATCCCAGTCTACATGACAAATGCATTGAAATTATGATTTATATGTAACAAACTTTAATTTTTTTGTATCTTTCAAAATTTGCAGTGGTATGTAACAAACTTTTATTTTTTGACAGATTTCAAATAAAAATGCATTTAAATTTTTATATGTTACAGACTCTATTCTTATCTTTCAGCACTCTGTATAACAAATGAATTTATTTTTTAATATGTTAGACTTTTATTCTTATCCTTCAACAGTCTGTATGGAAAATGCATTTACTCTTTTATATGTTACAAACATTTCTTTTTTTATATATTTCAAAATAAATGGTGTTCAACAATGCAAGTGTCATTTACTTATACCCCATGTTCACAAATGCATTTAAATTTTTATATTTCTTATCTCCTATTAATTTTATGTAATCATATATTTTTATCTTTCACCAGTCCATATGGAAAATTCATTTAAATTTCCAAATTTAATCTTGCACTGTCAAAAAATTCTTTACTTTCTTATATACTTTCAAAAAAATTAGGTTTCCTATATACTTCCAAAAATTAGATGTTGCTCTGCCTGCCAACTGTCATTTAATTTTTCCCCATCTTCCGTGATATACATGTTGCACACAACATTTCCTTGATATACATTTTGCACCAAACACTTTGTTTCTTTTACAATCTGACCCCATTTTCCACAATTTGCTTTCTAAGCTCGTTGGCAGGGACTACGTTGCCACACAACCTTGTTATGAAAATGAAAACCAATATATTGGATATTCCTATGGTCCTTAGGACTTCAATTGATCCATATGGATATCGGTGGCCACCCACCTCCAACTGGCCCAAAACATGTTTCTGGCAATTTTGGTAATTTACTATTTTTAGCAGTTTTTAACTTCCGGGGCCATTTTGAGGCCCTAAACGATGTTTTTTTGAGAAAACTGGGAGCAACATGGATCATTGATCAATGTTTCTCACCCTAAAAGTTGTATTTCTCGGATGGATCTTTCCAACGAGCTATTGATCACCCCAAACATAGATCGTATGCAAAAGTTACGCCCCTGGGAAGTTGACGTATCAACTACCCCCATCGGGGCCCACAAACCTTTTGGATTTTCATCTTCTGGGGTTAGGGTTTTGTATTTTACTTTTGTTAAAAAGGCCCTTAGAGCCTCATTGTAATGATCATCTTCTCATGGATGCGAGTAGCCGTCACATCTCTTCTCAGAGATAAGTTGCCACCATTCTAGCGAGTCTTTCACTCTGTATTTTACAGTCTCTGTACATTTATTTCATTAATAGAAATTGTGTATTACTGTATATCTATGACTCTTGTTATTTCCTCTATATCTCTGTTATATTGTTGTCTCTCTTGCAATATCTCTAAATATTTATGCGTTATATCTTCGCTCTTATTTCGTGCCGAAAATAATCCGGATCAGTGGTATCAGAGCAGGCTGCTCTTGATCATTTTCAGTGCATGTCCCCGACGAGGTCTGAGTATAGAAAGTTGGGTCTCAAGCTTGTCTCTCTTAAGGAAAATCTCTCTCACACACCCAAGAAACCCTCAATGGCAGAAGAAAATAAAAATGACGGAGCAGACGATCCTATCAGTCTGTTTCTTGAGCAAGCTCTCATGCGACAAAGGGACGAAATGATGGAGAATTTTTCCCACATCCTTCAACACCTCCCAATAGCATCAGGCGCATCTTCATCAAGCGACCACTTTGGAGGCACCTCTCCTTTCAAGGTACAGGTTAATTTTGATATTCCCGTATTTGAAGGTCAAATAGATGTAGATGCCCTAGAGAAATGGTTAAATCTACTAGAAGGTTATTTCTCTGTTCATAATTTTTCCGACAAGGAAAATATCACCTTCACACTCCTTAAGGCTCTCCCCCATGTCAAACATTAGTGGGAAACTTACTAGGAGTAGAGTTCCATAGAGGAGTCTGGAATATATGGGGTCGATCCCACTTGGGAATTTTTTGTGGATGCGGTAAAGGAACAATATTACCCTGTTGGCAACTATGAGGACCAGTACATGAGATGGACCACACCGCGACAAGAGAGGGCCAAGCAGTTCCAGATTTCACCAATACCTTCCATACCTTGCACACCAAGATGGGTATCAAGGACTCTGAACGAAATTTGGTTTTGAAATACCGTGGGGCTCTACACAGATACATCCAAACTGAAATGGAGTTTTTGGACATCTCATCACTCGGTGCTGCCTATCGATATGTTGTTAGAATAGAGCAGAAATTTAAGAACCAAAACAAACAGGAGTTCGGGTCTGTAAATCCACAACAACCGAAGTATGACAAAGACAGCCCTAACAAACAGTCTCCCGAAAACCAATCCAAGCCACAGGAAAATAAGGGTCACAGGAAGAGAAAGAAGGACACCGAAAAATGGTGCGATTTCCACAAAATCCCCTGACACAACACCGATGAATGTCACTCAAAACAGTCATTGGTGGCTGAGATCAAAAACAAGGAGCCAAACCCTAATTTAGAATCTGATTCTGAAAATACTGGTAAAAGACAGATCATAGACGCAGACCCCACTGCTATTGTTGCTACCACAACAATTCAACCAGAAGAACCAATAGATCTTGAAGAGGGGGAGTGCCTTTTTCATTCATAGATGTGGGTGAAGTGGACCCCGCTGCAATTTATTGTTGATAGTGGAAGCCAGAATAACCTCATCTCAATAGAGGTCATCAAACAGTTGGGATTGTCGACAACACCACACCCACAACCATACAACATTGGGTGGCTTTGCCAAGGATGAGATCTCCATGTCATCCAACAATGTCAATTTTCATACGGCATCCAGCCCTTCAAGGATGAGGTATTATGTGATGTTTCCCCACTGGATGTCTGTGATGTTCTCTTGGGCTAGCCATATATGTGGAAACGCCATGCTATCTATGAGTCTCAACCTCGTAGTGTCATTATTACTCTGGGGGGTCATCTCTATAGGATACCAGAGATAGTTCCAACTACTACCCCACCTAAACAGTGCCGCAAGGTAGTATCTCATACTACAAAATTCATCTTCTCCACAATCTGTTCAAAAGGGGAACAAAAGGATACTACAAACACTACAGCCTCGGCCCAAGCACCTTTTATCCACTAGAAGCAGGTCGACAAGGTTGCAACAAAGCACAAAGATTCCTTCTGCACACATTCATCTCATGTATCCAGACTGGTTAAAAAGGTCCAACCCTTCTAGCCACAGGTTCGTGACGACCTTCAACAAACCAAGCAACGTGATGGTTCAAACAAGGCAAGCAACTCACCAAGATTCAGATTCAACAATTGCTTTCCCCTCTCCCCCGGGAAATCAACGCAATGGAGACCATTTATTCCTAAGGAGGGAGGATTGATCTAGGTGGATATCGGTGACCACCCACCTTCTCCGACTGGCCCAAAACATGTTTCTGACAATTTTGGTAATTTACTATTTTTATCAGTTTTTAACTTCCGGGGCCATTTTGAGGCCATAAACGATGTTTTTTTGAGAAAACGAGGAGAAACATGCATCATAGATCGATGTTTCTCACCCCAAAAGTTGTAGTTCTGGGATAGATCTTTCCAACGAGCTATCGAGCGCCCCAAATGGAGATCGTATGCAAAAGTTACGCCCTTGGGAAGTTGACGTATAAACTACCCCCATCGGGGCCCACAAACCTGTTGGTTTTTCATCTTTTGGGGTTAGGGTTTTGGATTTTACTTTTGTTAAAAAGGACCTTAGAGCCTCATTGTAATGATCATGTTCTCACGGATGCGAGTAGCCATCACATCTCTTCTCAGAGATAAGCTGCCACCATTTTATCGAGTCTTTCACTCTGTATTTTACATTCTCTATACATTTATTTCATTAATAGAAATCGTGTATTACTGTATATCTGTGACTCTTGTTATTTCCGCTATATCTCTGTTATATTGTTGTCACTCTTGCAATATATCTAAATCTTTATGTGTTATATCTCCGCTCTCATTTTGTACCGAAAATAATCTGGATCATCAATATTCGTGTCCATGCTTGGCTTTCATAGTGATCATGCCAAGATGCAACCATTACTAATAAAACATTACTTATAGTTTTTTTTTTGGGTTTTGGTATATGAAGCACATACCAAATCGCAATTTATCAGTAATGGCATACTAACAACATCACAAATCTGGACTATATTCCAAAAATTTAACAACATTGTTGACCAATGAATTTTTCGTAGACTTAGGTTTTCAAGTGCGTGTGCACTTCCTCCATAGTCAAGTCACAAATCCATACCACACAAAGTATGCTATGAGTATTGATTCCAAAAATGTATAGCCTTGTTTGAATTAGCGAGTCTAGATTAGAAATCTAGAATCCAAGTTCAATTGAACAAGAATTTACAGCGGAAGATACTAAAGCTTTTTCTAGTTCAGCAGAAGGAATTGAAGGGCAAGGGAGGATTGGTCACATCATCTCCTCCTCTCTTATGAATTCAAATGTTTTGAGATCTTGTTATTTACTTCACATGATATATATATTTTTTCAATCCCATAAACTATGCCCCACTTTATGCACCATAAAATATAAAACAAAGTACTTCGCCACTTATTAGTCCCTACCCTTCGAGCTAGTAGGGACTATAGTAATCGGTTTTATAATAACTAGTTTTATAAGGATCTATTAATCTTGCACAAAAACCAAGAATTTAACTTGAACTTTTTGGAAATTTCTAAATTTTTAGACTTGCATTTGATATTTTATCCTAAGTTTTAAGTTTGGTGTCTTATTTGGCCTCATATCGAAGTAAACTTAGGCTAACATTTCACATACTTTACCTAGTTTGAACTCGAACTTAAGGAACATGGTACAAGATGAAGTAATGCTAACTTTCAAGTTAACATTACTTCCCTAACATTATATTTTTTCCTATGCATAGTCCATATAATATGTGTTAGGTACATCTTCGGATGGCAGTAGCTTCACAGGTGTTGTGATCTTTGTTTCAACGATGGACTTTTACTATTTTTTAATAGTAGCATCGAGGATTTCATTGTCCGCCCGCTACAGATGAATCTCACAAGGATTTTGAGCAATGTTACATGTTGCTTGAGCAGTGCTTTTCTTAGAAATCTCAAGTGGGTTGCTTCTGTAATTTGTAAGTAACTTCAAGCTTCAAAACCCACATCGATTTTCTCTCTGTAACATATTTTCTGTTGTGATTTATTCAACATCTCTGATATCCATGTATATGTTATTTGTTTATGTGCATGCCTTCTCATATTTTGTTCATGGTTTGATATGCCTCCAGATTTGTGACTGTGGATCTCCATCTTGTGAGCATGGATTTCATATTGATAATTTTCATAACCCTTCATCTGTGTGTGTTAGAGGGAGGGTTGGGAAGGCATATAGAGTGTTCTCCCTTCCTGTAACGCTCTAGGGAATATCTCTTTTATGAACCAAGAATTTAACCTAATCTTTTTGTAAATTCCTAAATTTTTAGACTTGCATTTGATATTTTATCCTAATTTTGAGTTTGGCGTCTTATTTGGCCTCATATCGAAGCAAACTTAGGCTAAAATTTCACATACTTTACCTGGTTTGAACTTCAACTTAAGGAACAGGGCACAAGATGAAGCAATGTTAACTTTCAAGTTAACATTACTTCCCTAACATTAAATGTTTTCCTATGCATAGTCCATATAATATTTTCCTATGCATAGTCCATATAATATGTGTTAGGTACATCTCCACATGGCAACAACTTCACAGGTGTTGTGATCTTTGTTTCAGCGGTGGAATTTTATTATTCTTTAACAACAGCACCAAGAAGTTCATTGTCTACCCGCTACAGATGAACCGAGGAGTTCATTGTCCGCCTGCTACAGATGCATCTTAGGAGGATTTTGAGCAATGTCACATGTTGTTTGAGTAGTGTTACTCTTGGAAATCTCAAGTGGGTTGCTTCTGCAATTTGTAAATAACTTCAACATTTAAAACCCACATCGATTTTCTCTCTGTAACAGATTTTCTGTTGTGATTTATTCAACATCTCTAATATCTCTCTAATATCCATGAATATGTTATTTGTTTATGTGCATGCCTTGTCATATTTTGTTCATGGTCTGATATGCCTCCAAATTTGTGATTGTGGATCTCCATCTTGTGAGCATGGATTTCATATTGATAATTTTCATAACCCTTCATCTGTGTGTAAGAGGGAGGGTTGGGAAGGCATATAGGGTGTTCTCCCTTCCTCGCTCTAGGGCATCTCTCTTTTACGAAAGGGGATCTCTTACAACAATCTCCCATGCGATTTACTAGTTATGCTTTCTGGTGCGATTTACCAGCTATGATTTCTGGTCTTTTTAGATGCTCTTCGCAAGCACACATGATACCCCATAGGCAGGTCCAAATGAAGGCAGGCAAGCGCAACCGATACCCCATAGTTCCATTTCAACGGCTATGAACAAAGGGTCTTCAATCCACAAACTCAAGAACACTAGTGATTTTATGTCTATCAGTTAAAACAAGAAGAGTTTTCTAGTTTCACACCATTCTTCTCTTTCCATATTTTACTTGTATTTGAATTTTAAGTTTATGAATTGTGTACTCATAAGCCATCTAATGAATGCAATTTCGATTTGTTATAAATTAGAGGAAATTACAAAGTGTTCACTACCAAATTGCTTCCAAACCATAAAGTTGCATATTGTGAGTCACGTTCACTTAGAAAATACTCTACTGATTGAATTGCATTGATATTATTGTGCAGACGTAATGCTTATTGTCAGTACGCGGTGGTCTGTTTCTCCTCTATAATAACTCCACCATCTCTGTATAATCAAAGTTGGACTTCTATTTTTTCTTATAAAGGAAACCGAGAAGATATCGTCCAACATAGCCTGTTTTGCAAATATTATTAACAAAGCTGAACGATGAGAATATGTGGTGTCAAAATCATAAATAGAAGATTGCATGGTCACCTGAACTTTACTTTACTGTAAAATAATGTTGAATGCAGTTTTGTTACATCTCACTACTCTGTGTTTTGTCCCTTCATATAAATCCAATTTTGGCCAACCGACCAACAACAGTATCAGAGAAATCTAGAGATCATAACAAATTCATGACAATAAAATAATATAGTTGAATTTGTGAATGACATGTGTTTAGTTTTCATATCGCTATCATCGTCTTTGTTCAGACACATGTATCATTAAGCATATCTCTTTGAACATGACACTCAATGATTCTACTCTACTATTCTACTATTCTATTGTTTAACATCTCTATACATTGCTTACTTTGTTACTTATAATAATGGTCATAATAATATAATAATATGTTAAATATGAAAATTTAACTCTTATATAATGAATTTTCTTGTATTAATTAACTAAGGGATCCTATTAGTTAATTAACGCGCAATGTGTCATTTGGTATTGTGGGCTCTCTCCTTGATATTGATGTGTTGGCGCCCTCTCATGACTGGATTTCTGCCGCAGGTGTTTTTTCTATTTGCGCCATGTCTTCATTAACGAGCTAGATTATATTAAACTCTTTCAGTCTTCCATTAATCATGATAGCAGTGTGGCCCAAGATCCTGAAAGGCTTGGTGCCTAATTTGAGTAATCACGTCCGATCTGAATGGTTAGGTATTCTTCAGTTGTACACTGCGAGTTAAACAAATGTAAATTAATCACCTCCGCAATTAATAATTAATCCCTCCAACCAGTGAAGTTCATAACTCTTAGTTATCCACCGATATAATCCTCATCAAAGCTAGCGAGAGTGACATGCGGTCAAACTTTGATGATTTATGGGCATACGTTAAACTTATTAAAATAAAATAAGGTGTCACCCTGGTCCTACCTACTTTGGAGATCAGCAAGGACCGGCGTGAGGATAGGATACCCGTGAAATTCCACACTTCGTAGTTTGTGTAATTTGTATTTCCACTATTTTTTTTTTCCATATAAAATTGTTCATTATATTAATATATAATTTGTTTTCTTGACAAAGTATACAAATCTTTCTCAACGCAGTTTTAGTTCATAGACCATGCTCTAAAAAACATATTCTATCATTGACCCAACAAAATCAGTGAAAATGATAGAGATGAAATCTAGCACACATGCTGCAAAAAGATATTTGAAAAAAAAAACTCAGAAGCTACTCGCCCCCAAAGGACCTCAAAGTGTTAAACAAACCTCTCACACCCCAAAGAACCTCAAAGTGTTTCCCAAAATCACCGCATGCCCCTAGTCAGGACCTCAAAGCTCTGTCCCAAACCTCTCTTGCCAAAGAGTGAGGACCACAACGAAAGGAATCTATACTGCAAAAAAACTCGCACGACGAGAGATAGGAGGAGCACCGATGAAGATTTTTTGCAGAGCCCTCCGGGGCCGCCAAGGGTTGTTTCCCCACTCGCTCTAATGAAGCACAAATCCAGGCCACGGATCCCACCAGGGTCGTCGACCACCTCGCTGCATCGCGTGCCCTTGTTGTATCTCACTCTATTGTCCGCACCCCCCTCGCACACACCCGTCCATCTCCTCGCAGAGGCCCTCTGGCCCATGACCACGCGCTCTCCCATCTCGTCACAACTCACTCGCCCTTCTTGATGCTACTTCCTAGGTTGTGACTAGGGAAACCGTAGTCGTAGCCCATTCCTTCATTCCTTTTCGCTGCTTAGTTGCTCTTCGAAAACTTCAAATTCACTTCCACTCCTTGTATTCCCACTACTTGCATCAGATGCATGCCCACAATATAATTTTTGGTCAACTTGTTTCGCCTTTCTCCTTTATTTGCATTAGTGTGACTTCCAGGAGTCATAGTTAGGCTGATACTTATATATAATCAATCATTATATTGCCTAAACTATGATTACAATATCCAATGAGAGGAGCTTTCTTTTGGTCGTTTACTCGCCGCTATTCATGGAGTTTTTTGAAGTAGTTCGTTCAACCCATCTATCATCTAATATTCATAATATAATAGAGGCCTTGACAATAGAGGTCTGGCTTTACACAGATACACATACTCTAAACACGAGTTAGGTGGAGCAGTCAGTTAATCTTTTAGTGATGAGTCTGTTAGTCAGGCAGTAGGGAAAACACATGCAACATGAGTCCATGGGTGGTGGGATAGGGATTAGTCGCTTACTAAAGCATGAGTCCGTTGAATATGTATCTGTAACTTGCATGAGCCTGTCGGAGGAGCTTACACAATAATTTATTTCTGAATTACTTGGGCGTGTTTATAAATTCCCTTTAGTATCATGGGTAGGTGTTTGATTAAATATTTCATTGCAAATGGATATCGATTTTTTCTTATTGTTAATATAAACCACAAAACAAACTTGCTTACTTTGTTACTAATAAAAATGGTCATACATAGCCACATAAAACAAGAAATTAGATTCTCAATACAAATCCATCTAATGGTTTTGGCTAAACTGATAAAAGATCCAAGCATGGGAGATTAGATTATCAGTATAGGAAATAAACACTTGGTTTGAATCCAAAGTATTCAAACCTATGTTGTGGGTGTGGTCTGTTGAATTCAAAGTATTCGAACTTGAATGATTATAACTTGAAATGAGGCGAAATGTCGTACAACGAAATGTTAACAAAAGTTAAGTTCACTGTTTCACTTGACAAAAATGTATAAAGAAAGGAAACAAATTAGAAGCTATGGATTTTTCAGCTGGACTTACATGTATCATACTAGGATGAGACTATACTACATCCCCAAGATAAGTTGCACCAAGATAACCAACATCTATCAAACTATTGTGTTCAGGCCCCTTGAATGCAATCAAACACCTTCTTAGCTCCCAAGGAATCAAACACCTTCTGAGCTCCCAAGAGCTATCTGATCGAACCCTAAGTAATGTCATCCACCCCCTTGCACATAATGATCGATTCCCGGTTCTTAATGCTTAATCATATCAAGGAGAAGTGAACAAGGCCATCGAATCTAGTGACTACTTAATCTCTAAGGAGGGAGGATCAAACCCGTATAAGTGTGAGTGTGATGCATGGTGACCATGTGGAGCAGTGAACATGCATGTAAACTAGGTGGAATCACAGTTGCAACTTGCATAGTAAACCCAAAAAGAATATTAATAATAACACATCGTGTAAAAATGTAAAGCTAAAAATATATTATTAATAAAATTAGTAGAAAAAAGTAAAGCTATTTACTTTTATATTTAAAAGTAAAACAATTTTATGATTTATATTTACTTATAATACTTCTTGAAACCATATACCTAGCCAATTAATAAATTAATAAACCTGAACCATACCGAGTAATTACCAGACACACACATAAATAACCTCTTTTAGTGGTCTTACAAAGTAATGAGGACACATACACATACCTAAAAGCAGAAAATAAGAAATCAAATATTTTCACAACAAAGCACAAATTAACCTTATGAGTACAAAAATGTTAAATGCAATTTCAAAAGAAGTTACAATCCTAGAATGTAGTAGAGATAACAGCTAAAAATGTTATTGACAGACACAACGTAAATGGGCAAACTTCGCAGTTACAAGAAATCAAAGTCATTTTCACCGTGCAAGTTTAAGAAAACTTAAATTTCATGGTAGCAAACTCCTTAAGCAACCAGAAAATAAGACACAGTCCATGTAGAATAATATAGATAAGTGAAAAATCTTTCCTAAACCATATATAAGACCGAGTACAAATGCCATAGATAACCAAACAAACCTATTACAAATATCTTTTTTATTTAGTGGCGTTCAAAAATCCTATTACAAATATCTTTCTTCATTTAGTAGCTTTCAACAGTTAAAAAATACAAGAGACCTATATTCAATGCTAAAATTTTAACACAGTGATATTCAATATAAACTTGAACACAATGAAATTCAACACTTGAAGGATCCATATTCATGGCTGAGAGGTTTTGAATTATATTCCATCATTAAGATTTTAAGCTGTATCAGGTTTGGTATGGGAGGAAACCAATGAAATTATAACCATAATAAGCGATTTCGGTTCTTTTACACCTGCAATTATGCATCGTTCCGTGTTATTTCTGCCTTCGACTTGTTGCTCAGCAACTGCCCTTGTTATGAAAATGAAAACCAATATGTTATTGGATATTCCTATAGTCCTTAGTACTTCAATGCATTAAGCATGTCTTCGACTTCAATATTCGTGTCCATGCTTGGCTTTCAGAGTAACCATGCCAATATGCAACCGTTGCTAATAAAACATTACTTATAGTGTTTTTTGTGGGTTTGGTATATGAAGCACATACCAAATCGCAATTTATCAATAATGGCGTACTAATAACAACACCGATCTGGATTATATTCCAAGTTAGCCTGGTTTGAATAAGCGAGTATAGAATAGAAATTTGGAATCCAAGTTCAATTGAACGAGAATTTACAGCTGAAGATACTAAAGCTTTTTCTGGTTCAGCAGAAGGAATTGAAAGGCAAGGGAGGATTGGTCACATCATCTCCATTCCCTTCTAACATCTGAACAACCCTGCTCATACAAGGACGATCGCTGGAGTTGTATTGAATGCAC
>ML790540.1:295858-328346 GCA_009831015.1 Picea engelmannii
CCTTTCCCATGGGGTCATAGGGGGGAAGAGACCCCCTATCCTAGGGGTTTCCAGGGGGGTAGGATCCCCCTTGCACAGGGGCTTTATGGCAGCAGGTCTGAAGAAAAAAATTACCGGTTTTTGTGTTCATTTTTGGGCAGTTTTTCGGCACCTGGTTTTTCACCAATGGTTTTCTATTTCTAGTTAAGGAATTAGGGTTCTTGACTAATCCAGGTCATTGGATTAGGGTTTTTGATACATCTAGATCCTATATGTATATTGTATTTTAAATAATGTATGAGATGATGAATATAGAAGATGTTGGTTTTCCCGGTTTGGGTTTCCAAGGGAAAAATCTTTGTGTAGTGTGTGTATTTTCCATTGTATATTTTATGTTATTTTATTAAAAAAAAATTGCAGTAAATATTTGTACAAGATTAAAATCTACACCTCCTACTGGATTTTGGCAACCTTTCCCTTTTCTCCCTTATCTTGAGTGGCTAGAAGGGCCTATTTTTCATCTTCCTTCCTCTTCATCTCAAGCTTTTTTATCTAATTGAGCTTTAGCTTTTGATTTGTTGTTATTTTTCTTTACCCCATTTTTCTTTGAAACTTGATTTTTTCCTTTATTCATTTCAACATGTTTCTTCTCAGCTTCTTCCTTCTTTCTCTGTTGGTATCTTTCCTCATCCTCATCAACTTTCATAGCCATTTATGCATATTTCTTCTTCATTTCTAAGTCCTTGGCCTCTTATTTCTCCTTATCTTGTTTGAGTAGCGTTTTGAATTGTTCTATCATCAAAACCCTATCTTCATCTTCCTCTTTTTGGATTTTCTATTTGGATGGTTCATATGGGAGCCTGTCTAGTTGATCCAAAAAATCCTTAGATTTTGAATATTTTAAATACACATAAACATCTACTTTATATTCAAAATAATAACAATTGTTTGACTATTTACAATTTACATGTGAAATAATTATCTAACCATATACACTTTAATGATAAATAACTTGCAAAATAATTGAGCGTGAAATGAAAAACAATGGTGAAATCACATATACAAGTTTGATAATGGAGTTCACCCAATTTGGGCTACGTCTCTGGGCCCGCTTCGAATAGATACTTCTTTATTAATGCTCAAATGCTTGCATTTTACAATGACCTTTTTACATGTTTCTCAAATGCAAAAACAAAATGCATCATTGGATTCCTTGCGAAAAATCATGAAAAAATAGTATAAATCTCTTGAAATTTCATCAATGGACCTCTTGGCATGATTTATAATGTAAACTCAAGGCCTATGTACCCTTGGGAACGCACTTCAAGACAAAAATATGCATTAATGAATCCATCTACAATCCTCGGTCCACATTCCATTAAATAGAGTGTGGGCCCTTAACTTATCTTTGCAATTGTTGGGTGACATTAATTGTAATTTTGGTGGATTTCATAACCAACCTGCACTTGTAGGGGAATTAGTTAAGTCATTGGTTTATATATGGAAAGTCGGGGGTTTACACCCCACTGACTGCCATATATTTAAATTTTTTTTGGTGTATGGTTATAGTGTTATAACCATATTATATATGGCATATTTTTTAACCTCCCATGCGAGTTTAGGACCATTGGTTATATGGTATATTACAATGAACCACTGGCTATGGGTCAAGGGCTTAGGACCTCGACCCTTTTTGTTGCCCAATGAACTATTACACAAGTTTAAATATATATGAAAATGTATATGGTTAAGTGGAAAGTGCATGGTGTATTGGTAATGGAGCTTGGTGTAAGGATTTCAAAGGTCAAGGATAAAGGGAAGCAAAATACTATTGCATCAGCTCATCAGGATCTAGGGTCATATTATGAAGATGAATATAATATTATGGAAATAGGAAGAAAAGGTATATCAACTATTAATTCTAATTCTTCAGTTCAATCCGCTAAATTGGAAAGTGATATTGATCAAAAGAAGAGAAGTGAGATTTTTCATGTCAAAGTTATAGTCAAGCACACAAAGGTAGATACTTTATTTGACAGTGGATCCCAAGTTAACTTAGTATCTGAAGAAATTGTTAAGAAGTTGGTTTTTAAGATGTCACCTCATAAAAATCCTCATCCATTAGGATGGGAATGTGAAGATGCTAAGTTGTAGGTGATGAAACAGTGTAAGATCATATTTGCAATTACAACTAAGTTCTTTGATGAGGTTGAGTTAGATGTTGTGTCTCTTGACATTTGTGGCATTGTCTTGCATAGTCCATATCTATTTGACATGAAGGATATAATCTATCATGAAGAGAATAAATATCATATTTTCAAGCATGGGGTTGAATTTATTGTCAGATCTCATCATATCAAGACTTATAGTTCTTTAGTGAGCACATGGAAAATGAATAGACTCTTGAGCACAATTAAATATTTCGTTCTCATGATAATGAAACAAAAAGAGGAATATATAACCAATACTTTATCAGGTTGTGATCCAGATCATAAACAGGAGATGGTCAACATCATATCTAATTGCGATGAGTTTTTTCAGGAAACTATTGGGTTTCCTCCTGAAAGGGAGGTTGAACATGAATATATTTACAATAGAATGCTCCTCTTTCGAACATTGGAATGTATAGGTCATAAGTGATCGAGAATGCATAAATAAAGAAGCAATTTCAGGATTTGCTCGATAAAAAGAATCATCGTACCAAGCTCCTATGTGTGTGGTTCTCTTATTGTATTAGTTTCGAAGAAAGATGGCATGTGGAGGATGTGTTTTGATTTTCGACCCTGAACAAGATTACGGTAAAGAACCATTATCCTCTTCCCATAATTAATGACTTATTAGAACAACTAAAAAATGTTGTTTATTTTACTAAGTTGGATTTGAGAAGTGGTTACCATCATACCATAATTGCAGAGGGTGACATATGGAAAGATACTTTCAAGACCAAGCAAGGCTTGTTTGAATGGTTGGTTATTCCATTTGGGTTATGTAATGCACCAAAAAAATTTATGAGGGTAATGAATGATGTGTTAAGACCCTACATAAATGATTTTGTTATCATTTATTTATATGACATATTGATCTTTAGTCGAAGATGGGAAGATCATATAAATCATGTCAAGACAGTCTTTGAACTCTTGAAGAAATAGAGGTTGTATATCAAGTTATCTAAATGTGAATTTGGAAAAAATTCTCTGGTATATTTGGGATACATTGTATGGAATTTCCAGCTAAAGATAGATCTCGCAAAAGTAGAAGTCATTGTGAAATGGCCCAAGACAACTACTGCCACAGAAGTTAGGAGATTCGTAGGAAAAGTATAGTATTGGAGGAAATTCATTGCTAATTTCTCATATATAGCAACACATCTACATGCATTAACAAGTATTAAACAAGTCTTTCAATGGGAAGGAAAGAAACAAAAATCCTTTGAGACATTGAAGGAAAAGATAAGCACCACACTATTTTTTTCATTTCTAGATCTACAAAAACCATTTGAGATTCAAACTGATGCAAGTGGATATGCAATGGGCACAATCTTGATGCAACGAGGTAAACCTATATGTTATCATTATGATACTTTTACTCGGGATGTGATTAACTATACAACATATGTAAGGAATTGTATGCGTTGGTATGAAGTGTAAAGAAATGGAAGCATTACTTAATGGGAAAGGAGACAATCATTCATACAGATCATCATCCATTAGAGTATTTGTAGTCATGGACCAAGCTACAACATTCATGACATTTCAGATGGATGGGTTTCTTACAGTAGTTTCATTTGGTAATAAAGAACAAGAAAGGTGTTCATAACAAGGTTGTAGATATGTTATCAAGGGAAATAATCATGCATCTGTTATACTAAGGTATAATCCTTTAGCACATGAAAGTTATGTAGAACAATATTCTAAGGATGATGATTTTAAAGATGTATATGATTCATTAACTTGTGGTAATCAACAATCGTATTATTATATGCATGACAATTTGTTATATCATCTTGGAAAGCTTTGTATACCCAAAGATGAAATAGTACATGTAATAAGAAAATCTCGGACATCACTCATTTCTGGTCATTTCAGGGTTGGTAAGATCGTAGCATAGTTACAAAGTTATTGTTATTGGCCTCAAATGAATGAAACAATTTCCAAGTATATCAAAGGATGTGTTATATGTGCCACAAGCAAGCCTAACAACATAAATTTGGGGTTATATAAACCACTTCTAGTACCTTCTCAACCATGGGAAAGTATCTCCATGGATTTTTTAGGGGGTTTTTCGATGTCCAGGACAAGTCATGATGATGATTTTGGACTTCCTACATCTATTATATCAGATCAAGACTCTCTCTTTTTGGGAAAGTTTTGGTATCATTCATNTCAACCATGGGAAAGTATCTCCATGGATTTTTTAGGGGGTTTTTCGATGTCCAGGACAAGTCATGATGATGATTTTGGACTTCCTACATCTATTATATCAGATCAAGACTCTCTCTTTTTGGGAAAGTTTTGGTATCATTCATGGGAGCTAATGGACACTAAGTTAAAGAAGAGGACAATTTTTCATCCATAGAAAAATGGACAAATAGAGGTGGTAAACAAAACCATGGTACATCTACTTCGAGGATATGGTAGCAAGCATCCTAAGTATTGGGATGAACAGTTACCTTATGTACAACATGCTTATAATAATGCCATGCATTCTTCTACTCAAAAAACTTCTTTTGAAGTTTGTTTGGGGTACTTGCCTAAATCACCTATGGAATTTGAATTTGGAGAAGCAAATCAAGAAGATGGAAAATATGATACATATAAAGCTAAAAGGTTCATTCAAAAGATTCAACATGTACATCAAGCAGTAAAGGAACAATTGGAGAAAATACAAGCCAATTACAAGGTAAATCATGATAAACATTGAGTTGACCATCAATTTGAAGTCGGTGATCAAGTATGGTTACATATCAGCAAGGATAGAATGAAAGGTGAAGGTAAAAATCTAAGGCCAATCTAATATGGTCCATTCAAGATCTCTTAGAGAAGATTGGAAATAATTCCTTTCGTTCAGATCTACCAACCTACATGCAAATGTAATCAGTGGTAAATGTTGTTAATTTGAAGCTTTATGAACCTCCTCTGATTATCGATGAAGATGAAAGTATCCAGGTTCCATTACTTGATGATTTTTCTCCGGAATATTTGGATGAGCTATAGGAATATGTTATTCTCCACATAAGAATCAGGGATTCACAACGAGGTGATGTGGAATATCTTTGAGTTGGTCTTAAAGGAGAAAAACCAAGAAAAGAAATGTGGATCGATATCACAAGGGCGAGGGAACTCTACCCTCACCTAGTAGTTGAGTAATCAAATATTTTGGTGTTCCAAAAAGCTTCCAATGGGGAGAAATGATCCAGGAGGATCCAAGAATTCTCATAGAGGTCTAGGAGGATCCGGAACATCCACAGAGGTCCAAAATAGTTCATAAATTCTCAAAATTCAGTTATCCCAAATTCTATGGAAAACAACATCAATGCATATATCTCATCCATAGCTTTCCAACGATGCAAAAATCACCGCAAACAAAGTTCATATGCAAAATTTATGGTTGTTCAAAGTTCAAGTCAAAAAGGTAAATAGTCAAAGGGAAAATTCGAGGGGTGAAACATGCCACCACTGCAAGGGTGACATGTGACAAATGATTGCACGACCATACATGTGACATGGCACATAGGTTGGAAATTGACTAGGCAAGTCGTACAAAGCAGGTGGACGAGTGATGTGTTGACAAGTGGCATGGATAAGTCAATGAGAGGTTGTCACGTGACGATCTAGCATTGGTATTTAAGGTCGTAGTTATGTAAAATTATAAGAGTTGACAAGGGTCGAACCCACAACCTCCTATAACCTTAACAAAGCCTCCACTACCAATGAACCTAACACATGTTACTTAACCTCATATGGTTTCATATTTATTTAACCTTGTTTTAAAGTTCAAATGGTGGTAAAAGGGTCAAGGGCCTAAGCCCTCAACTCTAGTTGTATACATTGCAATGTAACCATGTGTTAAACATCATGGGGGGAGGCATATTATATGCCATCTTGGATATGGTTTAAAACCATATACTATTAATATACATTTCTCTAAGAACTATGTCATAATCGTCGTATTCATTATAACCAAAATGTTATGTATAGAATGGTCGATAGGGTTTGACCCCGTGACCTACTATACAATAACCAACGCCTTAACCAATATGCCAACATGTCCTATTGTTACGGGATTCCCACTGATTTCATTAAATGTTGATTCTTTGAATTCAGATGTGGATTTAAGGTCCGCAGATATATATTGGGCATGATTTCTAATGTGGAAACACATTCCCATGTTTTCACAAAGAACGAGGGCACAGATCTCGATGCAGGGCATGGATTTTGAGGTTGTACGACCTATCTCGAAGTACATGTAGGGAAAACCTAGTTATTATTTTTCTTGTAAAGCATGTCGTGAAGTATATTAATAGCATCTAGGTAACTTTATACTCATTTTTCATGATTTTTCACAAGGATCATGAATTTGAGGTCTATTTAATGATCATAGGTCATTTGTAAATTTCTTATTCCAACTTTTCATTAATGATATTTTAACGCATTGTTTTGCATGTCGAAGAGGGTGGAATTGAGCCAATTTGGAATTTGGTCGACTTTGTAGCCAAATTTCTCATAATTTCGCAAGGATTCTAATGGTGAACTCATTTTATTGTTTTGAGTAATGGAATTAAAGAGAGTCCATTAAAATGGATTTGTGTAAGTTCGTGTTGTAATGTAATTGTTATTTTGAGATGATGGATAACAATCATGCTATCTAAAAGGACTTTGAATATGAAGTGATATATATCATCAATATGTATATTTTGATTTCTTTTATTTTTTGTTGTGTCATCTCATCATTCAACAAATTAATCATCAGTTTATGAGTTTTGGATAAAGAGCACATCATCATTTTTCTGTAAATCACCTCAATACGATCAGGAATTAATTTTGAATCAAGTTAGATGTTGCATGCAAATATTTAAAGAAATAAGTGGTGTCTAAGGATTTTCAGATCACTAGTACTTCTTTGAAATTAAAGGCCCCTCAGAAGAAATCCTTTGCAAAGTTAACTTCATGAATAACTTGTTGTGCTAAATTGACGTCCTTTATGTGGTCATGTACCGCATTTTGGGGATCATTCCCTTTCTTATTTCTAGTACATAAACATATATCTCTTAGATTCTTGTCTTCCTTTTCACCATGATTTTTATTCAACATAGAGTATTGACCTATATGGAGAGGGAAATTGGCCAATACCTTTATTCTTCTCTGATAAATATGCAGTGACTCCCTTGTCCACTGTCTAATAGGCTATCTCCCTAGATATTATCTTACCAGGTACATATTTGGGTAACAAATGAGGTGTCTTTGTGGTTCCATATACTCTAACATAAGTGTAATACTTCTTCATGTACCAATCCTCTATTTTCCTTAAGGATTTGATGGATCCTGGGGATATCATATGTGGGCGAAACCCAAAATTAGCTTCATACAAAGGATCTAGGAAGTAATTACATATATCATACAAGTGTTATTTATAGTTCACTTCCATTTGTTGAGAACGATATACATGAATTGGGGGTTAACTTGAATTCCAAGACCAATTGAAACCAGGAAATTTATGTGCTACACAAGATGCATCTATGAGGTAGGTTGTCATGTAAAAGCCGAGGTTTTTCATACTTTGGGCCTCTTGAGCTTGAGTTGAGATGTTGAAGGACAATATGTTATCCCAGTTGAATTCTTTCCCAATCTTGGCCACTATGTAGAAAATCAAAAACCATTCCATCCTAAAATGAGTATTTGTTTCATCATCATAGAGCCTACAGATCATCACATTTAGGATTATGTATGGGTCCTTTATATTTTTTGCAAGAATATACCTTTCCCTTTTCTTTACCAACCATTCTTCATCCATGTACCAATCCTCCTTCAGGGTTTTGAAATCCTTGTGCTCGATTCTGAATTTATCCAGGAATGATTCATCCAACGACAAAGTGATTCTATGGTTCTGTACAGAATTATGATATCTTCGGCATTGAGAGATGTGATAATAACACCATAAGCATTAACTATTATTTTTGTCTCCCTCTGCATGTGGGTGAAACACCATTTTTCAGCATCATTGTAAGGAAAAAGTGTTGGGTGAGCATCTACAATGTAGATGCCACTTTTGTTGATATTCATGTACTCATAAATGTCCTCATGGTCGAATGTGTACTTTTAATTTTGGAACATACCATATATTTCATGATATCTCATATAGTTCTCTCTCCCATCATAACTACTCGTGTTTGTGATATTAAAAGAATCTGGTCCTGAAGAAGGAGTAGGCCCAACAAATACCTGTTTCTTTTCCTTTCTGGTCTGTACTCGAGACATTTTTCACCTGTTCAAATTATCACACAAAACCAACTTAATTCACCTTCAAATTTTCTATAGATAACAACAATTTCAAAATTTACAAAATACACACATGTTAGCCCGAGATCTACAACTCACAGTGGAATTTACCCAACTTCTATAGAAATAGTGTTTACATTTTTTAGTGGTTTAATAGATCAAGAGTTGTCGATTATGTTCTAACAGGGTCATTATATTTTCCATTTTCCCCAAACCCCGTATAATTAATGTAAAACGCATTACAACTTCGACCCGATCAAAATCATACTGCTCGTCATTAATTTCTTTGAAGATAGTTTATTATTTGTTACCATTGATGCGTTGTTAGGGTAGAAGAGTTTACAAGGAAGAGAATTTTTTGATATCATCATCGGGAGTTTGTAAAATCAATGGATTTTTATGTAGATATTGTGAGGAAATTTTCCGACAACGATGCATTTATATTTATATTTTTCTTTGAAAAGTGTGTCAAGAGGTGATGGTGGACTATGCATTTATAATATTTCATGTTTCAACTACTTTTGCAACTCAAGGAAAAAATCTCCCTTTTGCTTTCATGAAATCACGTTCAAGGAGGCTTTATGTGATATGAGGTCAAATGAAAGTTTAAATTTAAAAGTTGTGGTGTTCTCATCGGGTGATTCATTAATCTGGACCATCAAACCATGCTAGGGATAGATCTTTGACGACTTGTCTTAAGACATATATTCATTGGCAAGTCTCATATAGAGAATATGAAGCAATTCCATGATGTTTCTCGACGACAAAAAGGTTTCTTTGACGAGAATATTCCAGTGAAATACCACCATGTGTAGATACGATGTTGATTGGAATTAATATTATATTGTAATGGAATGTAGGGTAATGTTGGGGCCCACCTTGTACATTTTAAAGCATCTTATCCTGCACAAATTTGAGGGCCAACCCCCTTTTGAAACTTGTGTGATGGTATGGTATATCGCAGTAAGAATATCGTTGTCGGATCTAGAAGATAAATCATGATGGGTGAACTTTTATTGCATTTTCCCGACAACAATGTTGTAGAAGCGTCGTCATCAAAATGATCAGGTATAAGAAAAGGTGTTGTGTCGGGAGTAGGAAGGTCGACAATATTTGATCAAGGTCATATGAATAAGGACTTAGGGCTTATTGTTGTGGATTATTTTGTTCCAAAAAGGGTTTAAGGATTATGAGGACATAAATAAAGGGCCTATACAATGGAATTTGGTATCCTTAACAAACTTTGCCTCAAGTTGACATCGACGACTGTGTACAAACATTAATCTCATAATCAAATAACTATTTGGGTAAGAAATGAATAATACCTTGCAAAATTTTGGTAATAGGGGTACCCACTAAAAATCAAGAGCTTTAGTGGGTTGTTGTGCGCCTCACAAAAAATGGAAACTCGCTGGGAGAACCAGTTATCTCAGTTCTAGATGGTACCTCATATCATATACCTTTAATTGTATAATTGTTAAATAATTATAGATTGACCTGTACCATGGACCCCACAACACCTTCTCTTTATAGAAAAATAAAAATTTCAAAATGACAGTCCCTCCTAAAGAACCTCAACAGAATAACAATAGTCACAGACAAGAACCTCAGAAAATGACATGGATAAGAAAGAAAGATCAATATAGCAATGAAGAATGCACAGTCGCTCTACAAGCTAAGAAGAAGAAACACGGTTGGTATGTTGAAAGTGGGTGTTCAAAACACATGACAGGTGATAGAGACAAATTTCTTACATTGTGAAAGGAAATAAATGGATCAGTCTCCTTCGAAAATGATAATTCAGCCAAAATCATTGAAGAAGGCACAGTCTGAATTGGGAACAAGAATAAAAAGGCACAAAATGTTCTACTGATAGAAGATATGAAACATAATATTCTAAGTGTGAGTCAAATCTGTGACCAAGGTCATAAATTTACTTTCGATTCACAAAAGTGTGAGATAAGAAGAGAAGGTTCAGGGAAATTGGTCGATACAGCTGCAAGAACTTTAAACAACATATATGTGCTAAGTGAAATTGGAAATGAAAAGTGTTGTCTAGGAAAGGAAGTTGAAAGTTGGCTATGGCACAGAAGAATAGGTCACATGCATTTTGATAACCTTGTCAAAGTTAGCAAAAGAGAAGCAGTCAGAGAAATTCCCCAGATCATGAAACCAACCAACACTTTATGCAAGCATTGTCAACAAGGAAAGAAAACAAAGAACAGGTTCAAATCAAAGGAATATTCAAAAACAAGACCACTAGAAATTGTGCATACTGATCTAGTTGGACCAACTACAACAAAGGGCTTAAAAGGTGAGAGATACTTTATGTTATTAGTTGATGATATACAAGAATGACTATATTTTTCTTTCTCAAGAACAAGTCAGAAGCTTTTGAAAACTTCAAGATCTACAAGGAAATGGTTGAAAATGAGATGGATTCAATAATCAAATTCTTGAGATATGATAATGGAGGAGATTTCACTTCAAAGGAATTTATGGACTACTGCAGAAGTCATGGAATAAAAAGGAAATTATATGTTGCTAGGACACCTCAACAGAATGGAGTTGTTGAAAGAAAGAACATGACAATACAAGAAATGGATCAAACAATGATAATGGATTCCAAATTGACAGATATATTTTGGAAACAGACAATGCATACAACAATTCACATTCAAAACAAAGTAATGCTCAGAAACAACACTGATAAAACTCCCTACTAGCTATGGAAAGGAAGACCAGCAAATGTGAAGCACTTCATAGTTTTTGGAAGCAAATGCTAGATCAAAAGAGAAGATGGCAGAATGGAAAAGTACTTTTTGGTTACTCAAGTACAAGGAAAGCATACATGTGAATTACAATCTAAGATTGAACAAAGTTGTGGAAAGCATCAACGTAACAATAAATGAAACAGGTAGACCAGAATCAAAGGAAAAATAAAACAAATCAATGGAACAACTTTTCAAAGAAGAAAAAGCTGAAGATGAAGTAGAAGAGGAAGATGAAGAGAATCCGACAGAAACAGAAGAGAAAGTTCAACGAGTATCTCCAAATACACCTAGCAAATGAGTATAGAAGAATCATCCTTCAGATCAGATTATTGGAAACAAAGATGCAGGAGTTGAGACTAGAAGAAAAATCCATTCACCAGAACAGACACACCTAGCACTCTTATCTACAATTGAACCAAATTGTTTTGAAGAAGCCAACAATGATGGATTTTGGAATAAGGCCATGAATGAAGAATTGGATCAAATAGAGAAAAATGACACTTGGGAACTGGTTCCAAGACCAAAGAATAAGAATGTGATCGACACAAAATGGGTTTTCAAGAATAAATTAAATGAATATGGACAAGTTACAAGGAAAAAATCTAGATTGGTATGTAAAGGATATGCACATATTGAAGGAATCAACTTTGAAGAGACATTTGCCCCAGTTGCCAAAATGGAAGCAATCTGGTTGCTTTTAGCCTATGCATGCTCCAAAAATGTTAAAGTATATCATATGGATGTAAAAGCAACTTTTATAAATGGGGAACTTGAAGAAGAAGTCTACATTGAACAACTAGAAGGATTTCAGTTGTCAAAGAACGTAGATTATGTGTGTAAATTAAAGAAGGCCTTGTATGGTCTAAAACAGGCTCCTAGAGCATGGTACTCTAGACTAGATAAGTATCTGCAGTAGGCAGGGTTTAGAAAAGGAAGTGAAGACAACAACCTCTACATCAAGGTAAGTGAAGGTAATATTTTATTAATTGAAGCTTATGTTGATGATATTATTTTTGGTAGTGATGATAACAGGTTAAGCCAGAAATTTGAAAAATATATTCATAATGAATTTGAAATGTCATTACTTGGAGAACTATCCTTCTTTTTGGGACTTCAGATACATCAAAGAAACCAAGGAATGTTTATTTCTCAAACCAAGTATATCAGAGAAATGCTAAAGAGGTTTTGAATGGAAGATTGCAAACTAGTTATCACTCCCATGCAAACCAGTTGCAAGTTGAGAAAAGATGATGATTCGAAGTCTACAGATCAGAGGAAATAAAAGTCAATGATTAGAAGCCTACTATATGTGATATCATCCAGACCAGATGTAATGCAGGCAGTTGGACAGGTGGCACGATTTCAAGCAACACCAAAGGAGTCACATGTGTTAACTGTGAAGAGGATTTTCAGATATCTAAAAGGAACAAAAGAGTTTGGGTTATGGTATCCAAAAGGAAAGGATATATCACTTATTGCTTACAAAGATGTAGATTGGGCAGGTTGTATTGATGACCAATGAAGCACCAGTGGAGCAACATTCTACTTGGGTGAGTGTTTAGTATTTTGGCTAAGCAAGAAACAATCATCAATATCTTTATCTACAACTGAGGCAGAGTATATTGCAACACCATCATGTTGTACACAGGTTCTTTGAATGAAACAAACTCTGATAGATATACAGGTTGAGTATGATGAGCCCATTCCAATATATTGTGATAATACAAGCGCCATTAGTATCTCGAAGAACCCGGTGATGCACTACAAGACGAAGCACATTCCAATAAAGTATCACTTTCTATGGGAGCAGGCTTCAAAAAAGAACATCAGATTTGAGTATGTGGGCACAAAAGAACAAGTGGCAGACATCTTCACAGAACCACTTCCATGGGAATCCTTTGAATATCCTTGCCAAAGACTTGGAGTTATTTCTACTCTAAAATTAATTATTTTTGAATGCTTATCTTATATGTCTTAGATATACACGAGGAAGCACCATAAGAGGGAAGTTCAGTTAGGGGGAGCAACCCCGGATGGAAAGATACCTTTGCCATTGATGACAAAGGGGGAGAGATTTATCATATTCAGAGGACAGAGGCAGAGGAAAGAGGCATGGTTCCAGGGGGATCATGAGTGATATGATTTTAGTATTGCATTAGAGTGTTTCCATCAATGCCAAAGGGGGAGATTATTGATTAAGGTTGGTTTTCATTGATGTCAACCCTTGAAGAAAGCCCTATAGCATAAAGTTTGGGTAATGGAACCAATATTGTTTGATGTAAATATGACTCATTATTGTATTGTCATGTTTGATAATAATTAGAAATGGATGAAATCCAAAGTGGTCCCCTTATGGTGAATGCCCTCACAGGAAGACGCTTTGTGGATTGAGTTATCCTAGAAGTATGGTTAGAGAACCCATGATTGTTTGTGGAATAATGAGATGAACGCCAGTGAATTTTTCAGTGAAACTATACTAGATGGATATTTCTTATCATTCCATTTCCAGTGGTATGTGGAACGTCACATAAATCATCATGGTTAGAGAGTTATGGCCATGAGAAGTTGGAGAACCCAGGTTTGGGTAATGGACCCAAGTTTGTTTGATGGATAATGGTATGAGTTTTGATATATTTTCAGGTAATACTATTCTATATAGATAGTACATTTCATTCCATTTCTGGTGGTATGTGGAATGTCACATAAATCCTCACGGTTTGAGAGTTATGGCCTTACGAAGTTGGAGGACCCTCATATGTCATCTAGAAGCCCCAAAAGGTCAAAGTAGTCAAAGTGGTTTAAGAGATTTTAANATCTAGAAGCCCCAAAAGGTCAAAGTAGTCAAAGTGGTTTAAGAGATTTTAAAAGGTAAATAATAAAGTGAAGTGATGAGTGTACTATAATTCAAAGTGAATACAAAATAAATTAATTCAATAATAAATTTAATGGATAAATTTGAAGTGGGTTAACCCTAAAATAAGGAAAGTGGGCAAAGTGACCTAGAAGATGTTTTTAAGGAAGCTACTTGGAGAGTATAAATAAGAGGCAAGGCTCTCTAATTTAAGACACACTTGAGAATATTGAATACCTATAGGTGTCTGAGGTAACCAAAGGATATCTAAGCCAAATTTCTAAGGAAAGTGAAGAAAATAGGGCCGAAATTCAAGGAAACATAAATTCTTTTGATGATGCTTTCTAAGGTATGTTTTTTTCAGGTCATCTCACCATTTTGGAAATAAATTTTTTTAAAGAATGATTTAGACCGTGAAATTGATATGAAATTGAGAAAAAATATCCAAGTATCCGTGGTAAAAAATTCAGCTTGTGGGCATTGTATTTTTGGAGTTACACTCCGTGGAAAATAGGGTTTGTGGCTAGTCCTGAAACTAGTCAAAAACATGTGTTTCAGGTAAAAATGTCATAACTTATTCATAACAGATCCAAATTCAGTAAGACAAAATGTGTTGGTTATATTACTGTATGTAGTATCATTTTCAGTAGTTTCATATCAATTCAACAAATATTTCATGCAGAGCACACTCTACAAGGTCGCTCTCTAGAATAAGTCAAAATTCAACAAGGTGTGCCATTTTTTCCATAACTCCTTTTATGAGAGGTTCCAAGTAGTGACACCTAGAGGAATTGCATTAAACACACTAAAGAACGTTGTGTATCAGTTTTAGATATTTATTCATTACAGGTACAAAGTTATGATTATTTCAAATTAGGGTTGTTGAGTAATCCAAAACTAGTCTTGTGAGACTAAAGAAACGTTTGATGAAAATGCTAGTCTCTTGTTGTTAAAGTTAAGAAAGTTTTACAGGTATGTGATCATATACACCAGGTCTATTACAGAGTTACAAATCATATTTGGATGATGAAATTGAAGAGGGATTTTGGTTGAGGTACAAGTTTGGTACATGGTTGAGACAAGTAGTTGATGAGTTGGCACATACATGAGGTGTATAGTTGATGATGTTGGTACATATTGATGAGTCATAATTGATGAGTACTTGACACATGATTGGTACATACTTGGTACATGTTTGGTTGCACTTGTTTATGGTACATATTGATTACATATTGTTTGGTACATGTTGGTGCATGGTTGATGCACTTGTTTATGGTGCAAGTTGATTACAGGTTGAGGTACAAGTTGATGCATGGTTGATGCATGGTTCAGGTTTATTGGTACATGTTTACAGTGGTAAATCTCACAAGTGATAGTGCGATAGTGGTTCCATCATTCTACTTCTACTTTAGGGCGGTTGGACGGGGCAAGGATAGGTGGTTGTAGCCACCTTCTAGTTGTAGCTGGAGAACACAGGGGGTTGTAGCCTCCTTCTGGTTGTAGCCAGAGAACTGGGGAGTTGGAGCTTCCCTCAGGTTGTAGCCTCAGAAACTAGTGGGTTGGAGCCTCCTTCCAGTTGCAGCTGGAAAAAAAAGGAAGTTGGTGCTTCCAATGAATGTAATTCTTCAAGACATATAAGATAAAGCATTATGTGGTTTTCTCCTGATTTAGGTTTCCACGTAAAACACTGGTGTACTATGTATGTGTGTGATTGTTCATTTCTTATTTCTCGTTATTGGATAATAATTCTACATCGATATAACACTTGGATTATTTGGAGAAAAAAGATTATGATTACGCTATTATTGATTCACCCCCCCTCTCAATAATCCAACACTAGGAATGATACGATTGAGCCTAGAAGCATCAATGGCCTTCAATATTTCAAAAGAAAAGAAAGTGAAGGAGATGATGGATGCATTGGCTAAACTGTATGAAAAACCCTCAATGTCCAATAAGGTATTTCTAATGAAGGGATTATTTAATACGAAGATGTTATAAGGTGGGTCCGTTGCAGATAATTTAAATGAATTTTATATGGTTACTAATCAGCTAAGTTTTGTAAAAGTGGACTTTGATGATGAGGTCAGGGCTCTTCTAATCCTGTGCTCATTGCTATAAAGATGGAATGGCTTGGTCATGGTTGTAAGTAACTTTGTCTCTGGTTCGAAAACTCTAAAATTTGATGATGTTGTTGGTGTTATCCTTAGCGGGGAAATGCGATGGAAAAGCACAGGTGAGACATTAGGTAATGCATTAAACATGAAGAATAGGGGAAGACAAAAGGATAGAGGAAAGGGCCCTTGGAACAACAATAATTCTAGGAAGAGAAGATACAAATCTAGACTGGGAAATATAGAGTGTTTTAATTGTGGGAAGAAAGGACATCTAAAGAAAGAATGCAGAGATCCAAAGAAACAAAGAGATAGAGAACATGAGAAAAATAAAGAAGCAAATGTAAGAGGTGATGTGTTACAAGATACTTTGATTCTTTATGTAGATAATATTTCTGAGTCTTGGGTAGTAGATTCATGGGCTTCATTTCATGCCACACCCCATAGGAAACATTTTCTATATTATGTTCAAGGTGATTTTGGACAAGTTCATTTGGTTGATGATGCACCTTGCAAAATTGTTGGAATGGATAAGGTACAAATCAAGCAAAAGAATGGAATCCTATGGTTTTTGAAAGAGGCAAGACATGTTCCATATCTAAGAAAAAATATAATTTCAACATGCGAGTTGGAAAGTGAAGGATTTGGAAAGTGAAGGATGTATATCCATATTTACAGATAAGGCATGGAAGGTCACCAAAGCATCACTAGTGATAGCAAAAGGAGAGAAGGTAGGTACATTGTATTTATGTACTAGTAATATCGATTCTTCTATCTATTTAACTTCTATAGGAGTGGATACAACACTTTGGCATCATAGGCTTGGACACATGAGTGAGAAGGGGATGTAGATACTTCACAAAAGGAATTTTCTACCAGATCTTAAACAAATGTATTTGGATTTCTGTGAGCATGTTGTTTATGGAAAACAGAAGAGAGACAATTTTCTCAAAGTCGGAAAAGAAAAGAAGAGTGAAAGGTTAGAGATTGTGCATACATATGTATGGGGACCAACTCAGGTATCATCTCTTGGTGGCTCTCGTTATTATGTTACATTTATTGATGATGCAACTAGAAAAACTTGGGTTTATTGCATTCAACAAAAATCTAATGTTTTTGATACTTTTAAGAAGTGGAAAGATTTGGTTGAGAATGAGACAGGAAAAAGGTTGAAGTGTCTTAGATCAGAAAATGGAGGTGAATATTGCAGCAAGGAATTTGACGATTACTGTTCATACCATGGGGTTCATAGAAAGAAAACAGTTCTAGGAACACCACAAGAAAATGGTGTGTCAAAAAGGATGAACAGGACAATCATGGAGCATGCAAGGAGTATGACATTGCTTGTTGGGTTGCCCTTACAGGTTTGGGACGATGTTGTAAATATTGTTGTTTACTTAATAAACAGAGGACCTTCAAGCTCTTTGGATGGTGGCATTCCAGAGGAGGCATGGATCGATAAAAAGGTAAACTTTTCATTTTTGAATAGTTTCAGCTGTGAAACAATTGTCCATATTGGTAAAGAAAATAGAACAAAGATTGAAGAAAAATCCAAGAAGTGTACCTTTATTGGATAGGGTCTTAATGATTTTGGTTATCTCTTATGGGATTCTGAAAATCACAAAATCATTAGAAGTAGAGATGTCATATTCAATGAGAAGGTCATGTACAAAGATCAATTGCAGGGAAAGAAACAGGAAAAAGAAAAACTAGAATACAGAGTGCTTGATGAGATAACTGAATTTTTTTTTCCAAAGGTACCAGAAAATCAAAATGTACAACAACAATAGTAGTAGGTACCTCAAACTCCTGCAAGTGTTGTTATAAGATCTACCAGGTTAAGTACACCCCATGAATGATACTCGCCTTCATTGTATTATTTATTGTTGATTGATTATGGTGAACCAGAAAGTTATGAAAAGGCAATGCATGTAGACACTAAAAGGAAGTGGGAGAAAGACATGAAAGAGGAAATGGATTCCTTGGTAAATAACCAGACTTGAGACTTGGTTCAGTTGCTTGTGGGAAAAAGAGAATTTCAAAATAAATGGGTTTATAAGTTGAAGGAAGAAGATGGAAGAAAAAAGCGCTACAGGGATAGACTTTTTGTAAAGTTGTTTGCATAAAAGAAAGGTATAGATTTTGATGAAATATTTTCTCCTGTTGTTAAAATGACTTCAATTAATACTATTTGAAGTCTTGTGGAAGTAGAAGATTTGCATGTTGAACAATTATATGTAAAAACATATTTTCTCCATGGGGATTTGGAGGAAGATATTTATATGCAACAACCGCAAGGGTATGAGGTCAAAGGAAAGGAAAAAATGGTATGAAGGTTGAAGAAGAGCTTGTATGTCCTAAATAAATCTCCAAGGCAATGGTATTTGAAGTTTCATAGGTTTATGACAAAACACAATTATAGTAGATGTCATTTTGATCACTTTGTTTATTTTAAAAGGCTAGAAAATGGAAGCTATATTATCTTGCTATTGTATGTAGATGACATGCTTGTTGCAGGGTCTAATATGCATGATATAAATGTGCTCAAGAAGAAATTAGCTAATTCATTTGTGATGAAGGATATGGATTCTTCAAAGAAAATCCTTGGTATGAGAATAACAAGAGACGGGAAAAATCACAAATTGACATTATCTCAAGGTGAGTACATAGAGAAGGTGTTGGAGAGGTTTAGAATGTAGAATGCAAAACCAGTTAGTACACCTTTGTCCAGCCATTTCAAATTAACAAAATAAATGTGTCCCAAGACATAGGAGGAGATATAATACATGTCCAGGGTCCCTTATTCATCAACATTTGGTATCTTGATGTATGCAATGGTTTGCACAAGACAAAATATTGCACATGCAATGGGAGTTGTGAGTAGGTATATGAACAATCCAGGTAAAGAACATTGGGAGGAAGTGAAGTGGATTCGTAGGTATTTGAGAGGTACTTCTACTCATGCATTATGTTTTGGAGGTTGATGTTGATACTAAGAGGGGGGTGAATTAGTATCAAGTACAATTTAAAACCTTTTTCAACTTATAATTAAACCATTCAACTATATCCAATGAGAAATGAACAATAGTATAAGAGTTACACCAATACACCACAATACACCATGCACAATATATGAGAAATAATCAATAGTTATTGTTCAAGGGAAGTAATGACTTCCAAAGGTAGCTACAAATTCCAAATGTAAAAGGAGGGATAAACCTCCAAGAGTAATATACAATACTCCAATATCAAGAGAGGATTTAACTCTCCATCCTTGCCCCTTCCTTCCACCCAAAAACAAGTTATAGAGAGAATGGTAGACTTTGTTCAATTCTGGTTTATTTAAGAGACCAAACTTGTACAGAATGCCCCACGCTCAATATTTAACATCATATTCTGAAACTCACACACAATAAACTATAGTCCGTATTGTTTCCAATGCAATTTTTCCCACTTCATTTGGATTCTATATGAATAAGTTATGACTATTTTACCCGGAACACCTGTTTATTGACCAGTTTCAGGACTGGTCAAAAACCCTATCTTCCATGGAGTGTATCTCCATAATTATAGTGAATCAAGAGATGAAAATTTTACCACAAGTACCTTAATATGTCTTCTCAATACCAAAACAATTTCACCATCTAAATCATTCTATATAAAAAAGTTATAGAGAAAATGGTAAGATGACCTGAAAATGACATATCTTAGAACACATCACCAAAAGACTTCATCCTCCCTTGAAATCCGGCCTTCTTTACTTCTGATTTCCTCTGAAATTCGATTTATATATCAAATGAATGTATAATGATATTTATTTATACCATTTATGTCACTTCCTTTTAACATTAGGGCCGACTTGACACTTTTTTATTTTTTAATTATGTTCTTTAATTATCTTCAGGACCTACATGTTCTTCCTTCTTCAATTCACTTTGTCATCTTCAAAAATTCATTTCTCCCCAACCATGAGCATCCACGTGACATGCCACATACCACTGGAAACAACATGATGTATACTATCCATCCATGGGTGTTTTATCTGTATGTGCATTTTCGTTCATGGCCAAATACCTTCATCAATCTTGCGGTCCAAAACCCATGACTAGGGTTGACATCAATGACAACAACCAATCTTCCAACAGTTGAGACACTGTTCTACATGGATATGTTGATTCAGATATGGCAGGTGATAAATATAGCATGAGGATCACCACATGGTATGATTTTGTTGTAGATGGAACAACAGTAAGTTGGATTTCAAAACTAAAAAAGGTTTTTGCACTTTCAACAAAAGAACCAGAGTGTGTTGCTTCTACAGAGGCTAGTAAAGAAATGATTTGGTTATAGAGGTTTATGGAGGAATTGGGAAAGAAGCAAGAGAATAGAAGGTTGTAGTCTGATAGTGAGATTTCCATTCATCTTGCAAAAAACTCAGCCTTTCATTCAAAGACTAAGCATATACAATGCATTTACCATTTCATATGATTCATCTTGGAAGATGGACATTTGAAGTTGGAAAATATACATACTAGACAAAATCCTGCAGACATGTTAACAAAGGTAGTAGCCAAGGAGAAACTGAGTTCTTGCTCCGTTTTAGTTGGTCTTCAAGCATGGAGGTGAATATGAGAATTTTTTTAGGTCCAAGGTGGAGTATAGTCCAGCAAGTACAATAGCAGTGGAGTTGTTATGATTAGTCTCCAAGTGGGAGATTGTTGGTTGTGGATCCTGAATATCTTCCTGATTCAGAGGTATTTATTTTGATTCATGGTTATACCCCATGTAGACTATACACCCTGGAATACTGTACACCCCTCCAAGTGGGGGGGTTGCAGAGGGTTTTTTCCCCTTGTGGTGTTTGAGGGGCTCATCGCCCCAGGTGGGGGGTCTGGGGGTCATTGGGCCCTCGATAGGGGTTCGAGGGAAACATCCCTTGATGGGGAGTTAGGGGTGAACCCCCCGAAGGAAAAATTACCTGCTAAATGTATATTGTAATTTCATAGTAAATATGGACAGTTCATTATATGGTAAAATATCTAACGATAGAAGTTATGTTAGGATTTTTTTCCCTAGAAGGAAACCCTCTTTTATGAGGGAATTGTATTGCGACTATGGATTATAATGAATGTTGTATTCTGAGAGAGGATATTGCGAGAGAAAGAAGAGGAAGTTACAACAATTAAGTTGTAGGTTGTATCCATTTATTTTGTTGTATTATAAAAAGGAATGACCTGGCAATTTCTCTGGTGGACGTAGCCCACACTGGGTGAAACACATATATATGTGTCTCTATTGTATTATGTATCTTTTATGTTTTATTTCTGCATTTCTTTTTTATTTCTCTGTGTTCCTATTTTTATAACATTTCTTAATCATGTCTTGGAGAGTTTTGATAGTTTCAACAAAGTTGGGAATAAATCTCCTTGCAAAATTAATTTTTTCGAGGAAGGACTACATAGACTTATTATTATGCGGGAGAAGTATTTTCAAGATGGATTCAGTTCTTTTTGGTTCAATCATCATGCCTTCTTTGGAAAAAATTAACCCCAACAACATGCCTTCATCAACAACAACTACAGACTTCTTTGGATTGAGTGAGATTCCATATATTCTACATCTATTGAAAACTCTCGTTAGATGAGTTATATGATCGACCTTGTCCTCGGAGAAGACTGTAACATCATCAAGGTACACTACTACACAACCACCAATTAGTCGCCTAAAATCTATGTCCATGGCTCTCTGGAAGGTTACCCTTGCATTGATTAATCCAAAATTAATTTTCCTATAAGCATAAGTTCCCCATTTAGTTCATAATGTAGTTTTTAATTAATCATCATGGGAAAATAGAACTTGGTTATAACCAGAAAATCCATCTAGGAATGAAAGCATCTCAGAACCAGATACACATTGTAACATTTTCTCCATAGTTAGCATGGGATAATTATCTTTCTTTGAGGATTTATTTGTATTTTTGAAATCAACATAGAGTCTAATGTCCCCATTTTTCTTCCTTATAGGCACAAGATTGGAAATCCACTAGGTATGTCTGACTGAGAATATGATTCTTGTAGCCAAAAGTTTGTTCAACTCTACTTTCACTTGTGGTTCTAGAATGGGGTGAATTTTCCTCAACTTCTATTGAAAAGGATTTGTTTGAAGTTTCGTAGGAATGATATTTGTGTCATAAGTCTTGAGGTCATCATACATCCAAGAAAATATTTCTTCGTATTCCTTGAACTACTTAATGAATGCTTGTCTTTCATCAGAGGAACAATTTTTTCCAAGATTGATATTCTGGCGCATAATGTTTGTTCCCATATTTATCACTTCAAATTGCATTACCACACTAGCCTTACCACACTCTTTGGGATATTATTCATTGGGTCAACTCTGTTTTTCTTTGGTGTTTGATCTTTTGAATAAGGAATATCTGCATCCATCTCTTGATCATGTTGACATTCAACAAGTATGGAGTCTTTGACGTTACCTTCCAGGAGCAGAAAGTTTATAATTTGTTGGTCATCATCAAATACCCTCCAGTTGGTCATGTTATCAAGGATCAAAGTCCTATAGATTAATTCCATAGAAAAAGTGTCAATGAAGATTATGTTTGATGTAATTAGCCTAGAGGCTACCTTTGCTAATAGATCAATGTCATAATTCAAAGAATGAGGAACAAGACTAATATTAAATGCATCAAAATATTTAATCAATTTGCATACCTCTTTCCGGTAATGTTTAATATGACTAGAGAGATAGTATATGGTGTTCCTTACCTTCCTGATGACAATTTTAGAATTTCCAAATACCTTGATTTTGTTTGCTCCCAAGTCAATTGATTTTCTTAGTCCTTGCAGCAAGGCTTCATATTCAACAATGTTCTTTACGCAATGGAACTCAAGCCTACATGCAATCATAACTTTATTACCATTGGGATCCTTTAATATGCAGTTAGAACCTGTACCTTCCAGATATTTTGACCCATCAAAAAATAAAGTCCACATATTAGGATCTCTATTGAGATTATGTATGGACACATAATTCTCATTATTTTCTGAATTAGTGTGGTTAGTGAGGTTAGAAAAAACTTCTAATCTATCACTAGATACAATGTTAGATTGTACAAGATGATGACTAGTTGTATCTAACATGTTACAGTGGGGATCAACAATCTCAGTGCAATGAAGGATTTTATAATCTATGTTAGATTCTGCACAAGAGGAGATATCGATAGTGTAATTCCCAAAGAATGAATCACAATAATAATTGCCCAAAATCAGATAATTGAACATGATGGGTTCAATAGGGTAGTTCAAGTCTTTTACAACATGTTTCATATATATTTCTCTATAAATTTTGATTTCATTGAGATTTCCATTGTAGGGTAACCATAAGTGTTATCAATCAATAGAAAAATATCCTTTAATCAGAGAAGACCAATCTCTTCCCATGAGCATACCATAAGTATCGAGTATATCCACAACTATAATATCAATAGTTTGATGTATTTTAGATTTGGATGACATCCTAATCAAAAAATTCTTTATCTCTCCAATTACTTTAACTTGACTCATGTCTAAATGTATGATTTGAATATTAGATTCTTCATGCTTGACATTAAGTTTCTCACATAATTTAAGAGGCATTACATTCGAAGAAGAAAATGAATCCACCATGCAAGTTATATGGACATTTCTATTGAAAATTTCAAAAGAGATCAAAAAGGGAGGAGTGGTGTAACACACCCAACCCCCTAAGTACCTTTTAAGGCATGGGGTATTAAATTTTCTCCTTTCCTCAATCATCTCAAAGCCTCTTCTAGAGGCTACCCTCATCTTAATCATCTCAAAGCCTCTTCTAGAGGCTACCCTCATCTTCTTCTCGTCAAGAGATTTCCAACAACTAAAACCATTTTTAGAACTAAGCTCTGAACTAGAAGTTACAGTCTCCCAAGTTTCTGTAACTTCGTTTATTGAGTTCATATTTAGTGCCATGAGGAAACCTGATCCTAAAAGGATCTAGATAAGGCTAAGAACAACTCAAAAATTGAAGAGGCAACTCAGGATGCTCAGAATGGCTTCAGAAGATAGAGAAAGGGAAAAAATTCAAAGTTCCCAAGAATCAATCAAATTGACATGATCATGAAGATCACATCGCAATATTTTTAACAGTGTAAATGGCTCGTCAAACAGAGTTATGGATTGAAATATATTCATTGTCAAAGTTTGGTTAACCTAGCCCAGTCAGCAAGGGATGAGTCAACATCTGTACGAATGATGTCAGCATATGTAAAACACAAGTGGCGGGAAAAGTAAGGTGACACATTTCATGCTGACGTCAACATGGTGATGTGGCAACACCAGAGGCTGCCACGTTCCACCCAGTTTTGGCATTTTCAGGCCGATCCATGGACCAATCGGATCATGCCATGTGGCAGTTCGTACGATCCATATGTTGACGTGGCATGATGACATGGAGTGCTAAGGTGGCATGATGACTTGGCAAAGGAAAATGTGGCCTAGTGGGAGGCTTCCATGTGGCAGGACGGAAATTCTCAATGAAAGTCCCTGAGCTAAATTTGAAAAAACATATTAAGTTTGGTGGGTCTGCCAATTCTGATGGACCATGCCAAACTTGGCCACAAGTTAGCCATTGGGATATGTATTAGTGCCACTACTAAACATAGCAAACAAACCATATTTTATATTTATATATTGCAACAATACAAACCCAAAAGGGTGAGGCCCACGAGTTTGACCCTGGGACCTCCTCCCACCATATGCGCCTTAATAATTATGCCCAAACCAACAAGACAACAACCATACATTGTAACCAACGCCATGAAAAAAAATTAAGTGTTGAATCCACCCAAACAAGGGGGAGGGGCATGTACGGTACAACCTCTTGGGCACAAAATTATATGCAGTCTATTCATTAATGTAGGTTGCAGAGAAGGAACAAAAATCGAGACAAATTTCTTCTTGGGCCTCTGAGTGCTAGAGTCAGATCGAGGAATGGAGACAGTAATTTTTGGGTGATTTGACGCCACGAATTCAATGGTGTTGTCTATTTTCTGATCTGAGCATTATTTCTGTATCTTGATTTCAGAATGAGGTATACTTATGTATTTTGCCAAATTCTTTTGTTGAGTTAATGAAAGAGTCTACCCATTTGAGAGCAGGACCTGGAGACATAGTCCACCAGGGAAGAACTCCGTTATCAAGTTTTTGTGTTCAGATTTGATGCTTATGTCTCTTCATTTTTTATCTTTTCCTTCTTTAATGGCGCACTTTAATTTATGCTCATTTAATGCAATTCTTTATAAGTCACTCGATGAAAAGATCCTGATCATGTTGGTATCAGAGGAGTCATCTTTTAATTGAATTGTTGAGTGTGAATGCTTACTAGGGCCAACCACAATAAGGGTGAAGGAACTCTTAAGACTTTTAATCCTGAAGTTGGTCGTGCATCCTGAAGGAATTAAATGGTAGAAGAGGAAAAGCATGATGAACAAGAGAAAAAATTTCATATGGTCTTTTATCGCATGTCAAAAATGGTCAAATGAATGTATGGATATTACGAGAAGAGGATGAAGAAGAAAGGGAAGAAAAAGGGAGCACATGTAGATGATGATGCTTTGGTAAACCAAGGAGCTGGGGGAGATCCTCTCGATCCTCTTTCTTCACCTTCAAGTTCTAGTTCTTCTTCCTCTAGGCATTCTCATCATTCTCATCATTATAGCCATAAAGCCTCTTTTAAGAAACTGTTATTAAAGCTTGATGTAAAATTTGTTTTACCTATGTTTAATGAAGATGCTAATCCTGAAAAGATAGATAATTGGATCCGGTGGGTTGAAGTGTATTGTTGTGTTCAACATATTGATGAAGAAGAAGATAAAGTGCAACTGGCTTCTCTTCGGTTGGAAGGCACCGCTCCCATATGGTGGGAGAGCAAGCTTCGGGACAGAAGTAAGTGTGGTAATCTTATTTCCTCATGGTCAGAATTTAAATCAGTGATAAGGAAGAAATTTAATCTATTAGGGTATTTACATAAAGAAATGATGGAATGGAAAACTTTAAGGCAAAGTAAAGGTCAAACTATACAAAGTTGCACAGAAGAATTTAGGAAGAAATCTCTTTCATTGAACATTCCTTTGGATTCTTATGAAAATTTAATGAAGTATATTGGCACACTTCATAGTTATATTCATCATACTTTTCTCTTGTTTAACCCCACTAGTATTGACAAAGTTTGTGTGCAAGCGACTCACCTTGAGAATAGGGGGAAGCATGTTCAATAAGATCCTATGAAGAAACCTTCCAATCTCCCACATAAAACTTTTAAGAAGTTTAAAATCAAGGAAAAGAAGACCACCATAGTAACGAGAGAAGGAGAAAATCCATTTTGCAATCATTGTAAGAAAAGAGATCACGATGAAGAACATTGTTGGAAACTGCATCCAGAAAAGAAACTGAAACATTTCAGTGGAAAGGGGAAGACAAAAACCGTTGCTACAGTGCAACAAGTTCTTGGTTCTGATTCAGGAGATGAAGGAAATATCATAATGGTTAGAGTACCAGATAAAGATTCCCTTCATTCTAGTTCAAGTTCCAATAATGAATCTCATGATGATGAATGAAAGAGGAATGAATTTTTTCACATGGGTCTTGAAACTAAACCAACTATGAAGACTTATCCTCTTGGTTGGGTGTGTGATAAAACAAAACTTAATGTCACCAAAAAATGTAGGGTCATATTTTCTATTGCTTCAAAGTTGATTGATGAAGTGGATTTGGATGTTGTGCCACTTGATATATGTGGCATAGTGTTGGGAAGTCCTTATCTTTATGATAGAAAAGTTGTCTTCTTTCGTCATGAAAACAAATACCACCTTACTAAAGGGGGAGTAGAATATATTGTTAGAGCTCACAACATGAGGGTAAATACAACACTTGTTAGTGCAAGGCAAATGAAAAGACTCATAAACAATAATAAGAGATATGTAATCATGGTTGTAAGAGAGAAATATGTCAGGACATATGACTCTTTCCAAGGATGTGATCTATCTCATAAAAAAGAATTAATTGATATTTTTTCTAAGTATGATGATATTTTTCAGGAACCAGATGGATTACCTCCTAAGAGGGAATTTCAACATGAGATACATATTCAGCAGGATTCTCCTCTTCCTAATGTGGGCATTTACAATATGTCAGTTCTTGAGATGAAGAAGATTAAGAAGCAGGTACAGGGATTATTGGATCAAGGGGTCATCAGGCCCAGTTCATCTCCTTGTGGTTCTTCGATCGTGATGGTGCCAAAGAAAGATGGCACATGGAAAATGTGTGTCGATTACCGGGCTTTAAATAAAATCACGGTGAAAAATTGATACCCTCTTCCTCGTATATATGATTTACTTGATCAGTTGAAGAATGTTTTTTATTTCACTAAGTTGGATTTGCGCAGTGGATGTCATCAAATCAGGGTCGCATAACAGGATGCACATATAACTGCCTTTAAAACCAAACATGGATTGTTTGAGTTGTTAGTTATGTCGTTTGGGCTTTGTAATGCTTTGACAACTTTCATGCATGTGATGAATGATGTATTCAGGCCTTTCCTAGATGACTTTGTGATTGTACATTTACACAACATTCTTATTTTTAGTGGGACTTGGGATGAACATGTGAGGCATGTAAAGAAAGTATTGGATACTTTTCAAAGGGAAACGTTGTATGTAAAATTGTCTAAATGTGAATTTGGCAAGACTGCACTTATGTACTTAGGTCATATTGTAGGAGGAGGACAATTAAAAATTGATCCTTCCAAGATTAATGTAATTGTAAATTGGCCTGAGCCAAAAAGTGTAACCGAAGTCTGAAGCTTCTTAGGTGAAGTCCAGTATTGGAGGAGGTTCATTTCCAACTTCTCCTTTATAGAAGCTCATTTTCATGCCTTAACCAGTGTGAAGAACACTTTTTCAGTGGGAAGGAAAGAAACAAAAATATTTCAACACTTGGAAGGAGAAGATCAGTACCACACTAGTATTAGCACTGTCAAATATTCAACAGCCTTTTGAGATCGAGAGAGATGCCAATAGATACGCCATGGGTGCAATATTGATGCAATATCGTAATCCTATATGTTACCACTCTAAAACTTTTAACCAAGTTGTTGTTAATTATCCTACATATGATAAAGAGTTGTATGCATTAGTCCAAAGCGTAAATAAATGGAAGAACTACTTGTTAGGTAAGGAAAAAATCATACATACATATCACCATCCCTTATAGTATCTCCAAGCATAGACCAAATTGCAACAATCTCGACACTACAGATGGATGGATTTTCTACAAAAATTTTATTTGGTAATCAAGTACAAAAAGTGTACAAGTAACAAGGTAACCAATATGATTTCTAGACCTCCTATTGTTGCTTCTATTATTTTGAATAATACTTCTTTATCTCATGATATCTATGTAGAACAATATTCCATCGATGAAGATTTTAAAGAATTCTACGAGAAGCTAACCCATGGTGCGCAGGTAGAGAACTATTGTCTACGAGGAAAACTACTCTACCATCTTCGAAAGATATGTATTCCTACAAGTGAACGAGTCCATGTAATACGAGAAGCTCACACTTCTCTTGTGTCTGGGTGTTTTGGGGTAGGAAAAAATATGGCTCATTTGCAAAGGTTTTGTTACTGGCCTCAAATGAAAGAAATTGTAACTAAATATGTAACTGAGGATATCATCACTTCCCTCTAATGGGGAACACATCACTTCTCACTACTGGAGAAAAAAACATTTGGACCAATCCAATCTTGGCCCTAACAGAGGCTTGGTCAACATATCTTCTACATGGTCATCGCTAGTAATATACTATAGCAAGTGTCTCGTCATAGTATCCTCCCTCTTGTTGGGAGAATCCTCTAGACACAAATTAGACTTTGTACATCTCTAGGCTATTTATCTGCAACATGCTTCATCTTGTAAATCAACTTGGAAGTCACCACTTACTTCCCTTGTAGTCTCTGAACCAAGGAAAATATATGTATCCCAGTCCTTCTGACTGGCTTCCTCCTTCATCATTATAGCAAAGTCTACTGAAGTAAGGGAATATTCCCATAAGATCTTATATCTCCTCGAAGCCTCTAAATCTTCGATCTAGCCATCTCAACCCATGGCATCTGTTTATTAGTTTCGGAAGACATCTCTCTCTTCCATCTAAATTTGAAATTATCTCAGTCTCCATTCTCCCTCTGAAGCTTGACTCCGCTGAATAATATTCAGATCCATCTTCTCCTCATGATATGGCTCATAAATATTGCATCCTGCAAAGTTTCATGGGACCACACTGGTCTCTTCTTGGTTACTGAAACGATTATGGGTATGCCCTTCTGGCTCTACTAACTCTTCTTGATAATCTGAAGAGTGATCAATTGCACTAAAGGGATTTTTTCAGTCGTCTTTGGAGCCTTCTAATCCTTACAATCAATCTTCATATGAGATACTATGTATCTCGCAAAAGTACCCTTATTCATCTTCTTCTTCTTTGGTACATGGATGTATACAGTCATGTCTACAACTTCTTATCTAGATAGCCTACTCCATGTCTCAAACTAGATAACATATAATATGTTGTCTCTTGCAACTGTCAGTATAGTTTTCCTCAGATTTATCACTTGTGACCTGCCCGAAACAAGGACAACAAAGGGAAAAAAAATAGACAAGAATAATACTCTTATAATAATAAAAACAAGAACGAGAACAATAATCACAGTAGCACCTTCTCATAGATATTTTTTGTGACCTGCCTAGAACAAGAACCAAAATAAAAATACAATAACAAGAAATATATCCTAGAGGATATGTTAGTTCATATTAAAATAAATTATATTAATAGTACTCATATGATCCCAAGTATTCATTTTATTTAGTAGTAATACAACCTTTCAAGGATTGTTTTCACAACTAGTAATGTAGCAATTATCAAACTTGATACATGCAAATTGGAAATCTATTAATTTAATCAAATCTGGAACCTGGAGTCTTATATTCAAGAAGTAATGTTTTTTATTTTCTTCTAAGTCTCCTTCACTCAAAATTAAAAGTGTTCTCTTCAACCTATCCCATGTACTTAAGACAATATGTTTTCTAGAAAGAAATCCAAGTTAGAGAATATAGTGCAAATAAACCTTAAAGTATCAACCTTAATAATTCTAATACTTTGACTAAAGTTAGTTTCTAACTTTAACTTTGAAAAGAGGTTAGTGTGATAATCATAACTTCAATAGATCAAAATACAACTAGATTTTCATAAGGTCACAATAATTCCATAACATCTAGAGTCATATGAAAAGAATCAAACTTGGAGTGTGTTGTTCCTCTAAATGTGTTGGATCTGAGATCTTTCTGGATCTACGATTATTTCTTGGACTAGAGATACCTAATCCTGTAATCACACTCAAAATAGTGATACAGTTTAAACATATCTAAGTACATACCTTCGACAACATCAACAGGAAGTGACAGATAGTGGCACCGTCTGAAAGCAGCGACAAGCAATGACTAACCCTAAATATTCAAAGTGCTCCAACTTGCAATCTAAAGGTAACTAGAGATGCCCTAGGGTAAGGAACACTAGAATAACCAAAGTTAGTCCTAATGTTTCAAAAAACATTTATTGCAATGAGTTCTACAACTGGTACTGTAACTGGTGCTTCAACTGGCACTACAACTATTGCTACAATTGGTACTGCAACTGGTGTTGCAACTAGCACTACAACTGGTGTTTGAACTGACACTTCAACGGGTGCTATAAATGGCACTGCAACTGGTGTTGAAACTGGAACTGTAATTGATGTTGCAAATGGTACTACAACTGGTGTTACAAATGGCACTACAACTGGTGCTACAACCGGTACTACAACTTGTGCTACAACTGGCACTACAATTGGTGCTACAACTCGCACTAGAAACATATGATTTTTATGAGGAAACCCTAGTATCTCAACTTCCAAAATTTTCATATCTGATTGAAGGAAGAGATGCACCCTAATTAGGATACCTTCTTAGTGAGTTCAATAAGTTCTCAATGAGCTTGGAAATGGGGGAAAATGAGGATATTCATTCTAGCGATTAGACCATTATGAAGAAAACTAGCTCTGATACCATGTTGAAATTTTGGTATGCTCGTTTAACCATAGACAATGTCACATCAATCTCACCCAACCATATACATTCACATATTCCACCCTCAAGAACACCAACCTTTACTTATAATAATTCTGGTAAGCCTACTCCAAAACCAACAAATAAACCCTAGTTGCTAACTACAACAACAACTACTTGGGACATCTAACGCTTTCCAAGGATGTGATCCATCTCATAAAAAGGAATTAATTGATATTGTTTCTAAGTATGATGATATTTTTTAGGAACCAAATGGATTATCTCCTAAGAGGGAAATCCAACATGAGATACATCTTCAGCAGGATTCTATTCTTCCTAATGTGTGCATTTACAGGATGTAAGTTGTTGAGATGACAAAGATCAATAAGTAGGTACAGGGCTTATTGGATCAAGGGGTCATCAGGCCCAGTTCATATCCTTGTTGTTCTCTGATCATGATGGTGCCAAAGAAAGATGGCACATGATGAATATGTGTCAATTACTGGGGCTTAAATAAAATCACGGTGAAAAATCGATACCCTCTTCCTCATATAGATGATTTACTTGACCAGTTGAAGAATGTTGTTTATTTCATTAAGTTGGATTTGTGCAGTGGGTATCATCAAATTAGGGTCGCAGAATAGGATGCATGGAAAAATGCCTTTAAAACCAAACAAGGATTGTTTGAGGGGTTAGTTATGTCATTTGGGATTTGTAATGCTCCGACAACTTTCATGTGTGTGATGAATGATGTATTCAGGGCTTTCTTAGATGACTTTGTGACTGTATATTTAGATGACATTATTATTTTTAGCAGGACTTGGGATGAACATTTGAGGCATGTAAAGAAAGTATTGGATAATTTTCAAAGGGAAAAGTTGTATGTAAAATTGTCTAAATGTGAATTTGGCAAGACTGCACTTGTGCATTTAGGTCATATTATAGGAGGAGGACAATTAAAAATTGATCCTTCCAAAATTATTGTAATTTTAAATTGGCCTGAGCCAAAAAGTGTAACTGAAGTCCGAAGCTTCTTAGGTGCAGTATAGTATTAAAGGAGGTTCATTTCCAACTTCTCCTTTATAGAAAATCC